>WOXC01003531.1:0-50308 GCA_011680675.1 Gymnobelideus leadbeateri | reverse complement strand
GTAAAATAGGCCTGAATCAAGAACCAACTCAAAAACAAAGGTTGTCTGATAATGCACTAGGTAGACTCTTTTGAGAACGGTCCTTCCATTATCTAACAATATAACCCATGCTGATTATCTGAGAATTGTCAGACAAATCAAGAGATGTGGGGGAAAAAAAGAGATGAATTATAGCTCCTGCTCTTGACATAAAAGGAAGTTAGAATCTAGAGATACTATCTTCAAAATATACTATAAAGTTAAAGCTCAAAGCATATACATGGTAGGAGTCTATAGAAGGGGTGCTTTGAGGGATGGGCAGAATGATACAGGGAGAAAACAGGATTAATGCATTTTTGCATCATGGGGAAGTGTACTACATATACAGATCCTGAGAGCTTTCTGGTGGGTTGAGTTGTGAACAACTTCTGAGTCATGAGGGCCAGTAAAGCTTCTTTGAAAGTTTCATCTCTTTAGAAAGTGGAGGTATTGCCTGGAAAACAGGACTGCAAGTTGATAAAATGAACGCTTTAAAATACTTTTTTTATGCCATGAAAATGGATGTCTGAGGCTCCTGGTCCTGGCTCTGAGTGATCCCCACATAGAGAGGTAGTAATATACATAATTCTACTCAGGAGCAGTCATCTTATCTTCTAGGTTTATAGAAGCTGGTCTACTTTTAACTTCATTGGTTCCTACAAGGTAAGCTCTCCATTTTGAAATTCCACTTAGCAAACACTGATAATGTGCAAATTGTTGTTCACACTCAAAACACCAGTATAAGACAAGGACTAAGGTTATTTCACAACTGATCAAATACAAAGTCCTTTTAATGAACAATCATTTAGTATAATAAAAATGGTATTCATGTTGTTATAAACATTTTATTACTTGTCTATGCTGAACTAATGAAAAAAAAATCACCTTACCGAATCATGAAATTAATGTGTTGTTTTTTTTTTACCATATTTACTTTTATTATTCTTTATGAGGCATCAACATGCAGAGCAAAAGCAGGAGAGACTCAGGGGTAGAGGTACAAAGTATACACTAAAAAATTTGCCAAAAGGCTTTAACTTTCATCCACCCTCCCAGTTTTTAGTTTCTACCTTCAAATGCTCAGAGTTAGAGGAAGCTAGGATAATGAAAGGATAGAATAGTCCCCATTCCACTGGCAATCCTGACTCTCCCCACCAGCCCACACCTAGTTCGTTATTTTAGACATGGAGAAAACATTTTCCCCTCAGAGAAAGGACTAAAATGTTAAATAAATGAAAATGCTGATTCCTTTTACATACTCAAAATAATAAAATTTCCTTTGTTTTTCCCTGCTGTATCTAATTTCCTCTTCTACCACATCGTTTTCCTTTAATTTACATGCTATAATATTAATCTAAAGTAATTTTGTTTTACACCTTGATCAATCTTATTTTGTTTCTTAAAGCCAAATATTTCTGTCAAAACGAAAACATTAGGCACAGTGGGACAGACAGACCTATAATCTTTGCCTGGGGGAGCCTGATGTTGATGGATCACTTGAGCTAAATGCAATCACGGGTCTACACTAAGTCTGGCACCAACGAGGTGAGCCAACAGGGGAAAGGAGAAAAAGGAAGGGAGAATTTGGTAGCATCAGGAGGGATGAATCAGCCCAGATCAGAAACTGCAGCTTCCATATTGGTCAATAGTGAAATCCAGCCAAGGTCCTTGAGTGGCTATTGTACTTCCAGCCTGGGCAATAGAGATTCACTCTCAAAATATATTTTTTTAAAAGTTTCTTCTTCTTTGTAGCCATTGATTACTTTCTATGCTATAATCCAAATAGAAAAAATATTCTTCCACTCCTAGTACAATGGAGGCACTGGAACATTTTTTGTGGCCAATAGTTGTCAATGTCTGTATTTTAGGTAAGAACATTTAGTGAGCACTCATTTTGTTTATTACACACACTAGATGCTCAGGACTTTGGAAATAAAATGTTAATAAAAACTGAAAACATACAAAAGGCTAATAAATATCTGCAAGGGCATACAGATGTCTTCTGAAATCTGAGATGGAAAGAGGTTGGCGGCTATTATCTATGCATAACATTAAATATTTTCATCCTTTAATTTTATACAGAATATTAATTTTTATAATGAAAATATTATATCCTACTAAAGTTAAGCTCTGGTTCTAAAACATACTGAAGATATTAAATACAAGCCTGGTGCCAGATGGCATTAATCCATGTAGTCTAAGGACCAAGGTTGACTAGGTTTGGAAAGGCTTACCAGGAGAGTAATTTCTTTCAACATAGCAACTCATAAAATGGATAAAATTTTACATGCATTTTACTTATCTGGTTCCTTGTGATATGGCAACCTCCCTTATCTGGAGAACTTTTCAAGATCCAGGAACTAAGCAAAAAAAGCCTTTCAAAGTAGCAAAATGCAATTGATGCTACAAAGTGCCTCAAGTCCTCATTCCAATTCAAAGATGCTTGTGTAGCTAACAGCTTTATAAACCCTCACATTAAAGTTAAAAATAGGAAATCAGATGGAGGATGGGATGGGAAAAAGATATGGGCAGAGGGGTGGCTAAGTGGCATGGTGAAGAGAGCACCAGCCCTGGAGTCAGTACCTGAGCTCAAATCTGGCCTCAGGCACTTAACACTTACTAGCTGTGTTACCTTGGGCAAGGCATTTAACCCCAACTGCCCCTCCAAAAAGAAAAAAAAGATATGGGCAGAATGGGATATTAATAGTTACATTATAGGTAAGTAAAAAAAAATTTTAAAAACTAGACATCAATACAAACAGCAGTTCAGTCTGAGTCCACCTAGCACAGGAGCCAAGGAGCTATTTAGACACAAATTCCCATACTTTAACAAGTCCTACTTAGTTAGTCCAAGGGGAGGGGCATATCCATCACTGTATTTTGCAGAACACAAAAATGGAAGAACATAATGATGAGCTTAAGTCTAAGAATCGTTTAACTATGTTCAGGGCCGGGAAGTATATAAAACATTTTAGAAAGGTTTCCAAAAAATATGGCTCCCATAAAAATCAATTTTGGTACTTCAACAGGCAAACTTTCAGAAAATTTGGCTGACCAAGGTCATTTAAGGGTCTCAAAGGGTTGACATTTTCTTATATAACTTCTAAAAAACATTTACTAGATAATAAGTGCCAAATAACAAGAAAACAAAAGCCTACAACTTCCTCAATTCATTAATGATCAAAAAACTCAAGGAAGTCTATTAAAATATTGTTTAGGAAATTATGGTAATATACTTTAAAAGGAAAACATTTTAAGAAGGGAAAAATTTATGGAACATATGCTGTATCAGTCATGTGTCAGTGAATTTTTTTATAAAATTAAGTACTAACACAGTCACAATAGCCCCACCAGTCTGCTTAGAGGGCTGGTTCTTGATTTACCTTTTTCCAAGTTGTTACTTGAGCTGTTCCTTATGAAACCTAAACTTTTGTGAAAGTTGGCTACCACTAACCTTTACTAGTTTATTTAATTTCATTACAGGGAATTCTCAAATGCGCTCTGTCATCTTCCCTAAGAAAAGCCCCTGCTATCTTTTATCTTCTTCATATTTTCTATCCACAGTTGTTCAATATTTCACTCTTCACCATTTTCCCTTAAAGCTGAAATGGGCAATCTGCCAGAAAATCAAATTGCCTCTCTTCCTCTAGGGCTAAGAAAAAGTATGGAAATTATGGCAACAAATTATTTCTCACACAATAAGGAGGGTCAGGTGAACATTCAATTATGGGGGAAGTTCAGATTTTTGCAAAAGTTATTTTAATGGAGACACTGAAAATACCATGGAGGTAAACCACATAAGACAAAATTTTTACTAAATGAACAAAGCCAACACCTTCCCAACCCCAAACTTGTCCATCAAGCTTGAAGAAGTAAATGTCTTCCAGAAGTATTCAGCCACCACTGTAAGACCAAAAAAAAAAAAAAATTAAGTTTGGAATAGATAAATTTTATTTTAGCCAATCAAAATAAAATATTTTTAAAAAGCCTGCTTCCATATAAATGAAAAGTCATTATTTTAGAGTCTTCACATTAACACAGGAAACTTGATATACAGTATCATTCGCGCATCCATTTAACTCAACATGTACTGAGCTTGATAAGCCATAAAGAATCACTTTTAATAGATAAGAGGTACCTCAGAGAGATATCTAGACTAGTAGATCAGGGAAACACGAATGATATAGTATAGCCTGATTTTAGCAAAGTTTCTTACAATATTCTCACAGATTTAGAACTTGAGAACTTATATTAAAGTGATGTTAGGGAAAATGGATCTTTCTAGAAATGCTGGCAAAATGAATTCTAGGAACTCACAAATATATAGATAAATCGTGGATCATGGAAAAATCATACCCATTTTCTGTCCTGCATGCTTTTATAAGGGAAAAAGCTGCTTCTGGGAACAAGGTCAGCATATTCAAGACTGGCTTAAAAGAGGCAGGTCTATTCCATAGTGAATATACATTTTGAAGTTTAACAACAAAAACATATTTTAAGACTTTATTATAATAAAGCACAAGAACTTGAAATAATTAACCTTACATATATCTTCAAGAAATGATGGCATTTGCCTATTTTTTCTCTTTTTACTGGTTTATTTTTTCGCTTTGTCTCACAATCCTATTTTTCTAAGCTATACTAGTGACTTTTTTAGATTGGTGTTAAGCCTATTCTGAAATCAAATGTTATCTGTGCTGTCATTTTATTGCTGCGTCTCAAGTCCTGCTAGCTTATCTGTATAGTGAAACCAGCATATGCTCTTGTCTACCCTTGAAGAACAGATATGGCAGCTTCATAACATGAGAATGTTCTGTTTTGCATGTATTTTGACTTGAAATCATTCGTGTAGACAGAAAATGTTTAGAAGAGTTCAATAAATTGGCTAGTTAGCTACCTTTCTAATCTTAAAAGATGGGTAGACCTATTTTTGAAAGATATAGGGAAGTAATAATTCAGTTGGAAAATTAGAAGGTTATCTTTTCCCTCGTCCCCAAACCAACAAATACAAACACACAAAAACGTTGGTTAAATTGCAAAAGAATACTTGATACTTGATAGATTGATGGAAGATGTCCTGCAATATATGGCAGAGATCTTTAATGGTACGCCAAAAACAGATGGGGGGGGGGTGCGGGATGGGATGGGGTGAGTGTGACAAGAGAATTTGTCTTGTTCAATATTTTTTCCTAATGATTTCCAGAAAGATAGCTGTAAAGATGGAATTGCTAGTGTGGGAAGAACTGTCCTCTCAGTGAAAAATATTTATGGGTTTAATTTAAGTAGCTACAACCTCAATATCAGCCAACAGTTTAACTGTCCAAAAAAGTTAACTTAATCATATATGTGTGTGTCTACACACATACATGTGTGTTTGTATGTGTATATATACAGATATACAAACAAAAATTTTGACAGACTACAGTACTGCATGCTTAGTGCTATAAAAGGTGTTAGATTCTTAAGGAGGACATTGACAAACTGGAATACATCAAGGGATGGTCAATATTATAAGCTAATGTTTATAAGACATACTAAGATCTGGCAAAGAGCTTTACATATCCAACAGCAGAAAGAACTAAGAATATTCAGTGTTGTAGTAGAGCAGACTTAATAAGGAAAAGATGACTGCAATCCAAATATTTAATGGGCTATTATGGAGACTTATTTGAGAACTAAGTATCAATGAATAGAAGCTACATGGAAGCAAATTTCAGTTCAATATAAAGTAGGATGGTGATTTTGATAATTAAGATAACTCACATTTACATAGCGCTTTAAGGTTTACAAAGCACTTTTCCCACAACAATCTTGGGAAATATAAAGTACAAAAATTATCCCCATTTTACAAATGAGGAACCTGAGGCTCAGAGAGATGAAAAGTTTTACCCCATGGTAACAAAGTCTAGCTAATCCTAGCTCTAACACTTATTAGCTGTGTCGATTGGCAAATTACTTCACTGCTCTGAGCCTCAGTTTTCTGTCCTATAAAACAGGGAAGTGAGATGAGATGATCTCTTAGGCCCCTTTATAGTATCCTTTCAAAGGATAAGTGTCAGCTAGAAAGTATGAACCCAGGTCTTCGACTCTTTTTAGTATTATGTAATTCCTAACATTTCTACATATGCTTTAAAGTTTGAAAAAGCTTTCTGTATATTATCTCAATTTGTTCCTAGCAACTCTGTGAGGTAGGTCCTCTTATGATCCCTACTTTATTGATGAGAAAATCAAAGATCAGAGAGATAAAATGGTTAATCCTATGGTCACACTTAGGACTTAGAGTCAGGACTCTCCTATGTCAATACACTTTTCATTACTCCAGGTCTCTCCTTGGTTTTTACAAAGTTTTTAAATGAATATGAAACAGACTACTTTTTAAGGAAGATGACCTCCCCACCTTAACAGGAAGTGTTCAAGCAGAGCTTTGATAGACAATTGTCAGGGGTATTACAGAGGAAATTGTCTTGCAAAGTAGGTTAGGCAAAGTGATATCAAAGACCCCTTCTAACTGTATGATACTAAGACCACACATTAGCTGCTTTTTATCTAATTTAACTCAAGTTAGAAATCTATATAGCATTTATATTCATTCATTTCTCAACATTTATAAGACAAGCCCCACTAATAGTACTACATTAGTCTGTCTGAAGTAGGACAAAATACTCAATATGAAAATTAAATCCAAAATATCTAATTGTAATCTTTCAGCAGACTGATTACAGAAAAGGAAAATCATCAATATAACAGTTATAAAGATCAATGGAAAATATATTATATATAAATTCTAATAGTGATAGTAGGTAGGTTCACACTATTGCATTATGAAGCCACACTACTTTTTATTAAGTACATGGAATCATCAATTACAATAGCACATATCAACTTAAAAAAATATATTTTTGTGGCATACTCTTTAAGTTATTGCTGCCTATTAATGAGACAACTTTTCTCATCACAAGCCAAAAAAGTACACTTGATAATATTCTATTTGCAGGTTCTAAAGGTCTAACAGATAAATATAAGAATATTTTCACAAGTTATGCTACAATAGTTAACAATGCACACAAAAGCTAATAGGATTTTAAAAATCCTAATATTTCATTCAAATTCTTACAAAATTTAAATACACTTTAAAAAGTAACTTACAACAAATAGGAAAGTACTTTAAGAACTATAAACTAATTTGTATGTTATTTTTAAGTACAGACTACACATGAAAACACTAAACACTAAACTAAGTCCTTAGTTATACTCAGTTAACTCAAATAATCACAGATTTAATACCAACTAAGAAAGTTTATTTGATAAAAGCTACTTACACAATGATGTTATTAATGGGGATATGGATCAATTTAACAAAAAAGCCAATAAAGCCCATTATAGCAAACCCTATTGCTGTTGCCATAGCAATCTTCTGGAATTCTGGAATTAAGAACACAAATAACTCAATTTATTTACTTTATACTTTGAATGGCATAATGGAAAAAAAACCACAATGGTCAAGCAGGATGTGTAAGATATGATTAATAAACAGATTCACTCTTGGTTATCGGATGTACAAATGTAAATAAAATGTGACCATACATTCAAAAACAGACAATTCTGAGGTATCATCTCATACCTAGCAACCTAGCAGATAGATGTCAAAAGATGGAGATGGTCAATATTAGTGTGATTATGAAAAGACAGGGACACTAATAACATAAAGTAGGGAGAGCTGTGAATTTGTCCATCCATTCTGGAAAGTAAATGGAAATTATGCTAAGCAGGGACTAAAATCTCTATCTTGATACAACAAAATATTTAAAGTAGCACTTTCTAAAACAGCAAAGAAATGGAACAACGTAGTTGCCCATAGACTGGTGGAATTAGTTTAACAAATCATACATGAATGTAATGGACTATTATTGAGCCTATCATAAGGACTGAAGAATAGGAATAATACAGAGATGCAAAGGAAGACATAAAGTGATGAAAAGTGAAGTAAATGGAACCAAGAAAATGATAAACATGACTACAACAATGCAAATAAAAAGAACAAAAAACCAAAACTGGATACGATACGTGATCTGAAAGAAAAAATACAAATAGACCCCTCCCTCCTTCTTTGCAGACAGCAAGATTAACAGGTGTGAGCCACTGAATATACTATTCTATTCTGTTCATGTGATAGTGGCTTTCTGGAATTATGAGTTTTTTCCTTTCTTTTTTATTCTGTGTTGAGGCAGAAATCCTTTTGGTCCCAGGACCCTTTTACCTTCTTAAAAATTAAGATACCCCCGGAAAGAGAGATTTTGTTAATGTGAGTTATAGATATTGATATTTAGAAGTATTACAAATTAAAACGTCTTAATGTTTTTACGAAAATAGTTTTGATCACATGGACTCCCTGAAAGGATCCTTGGTTCACACTTTGAGAACTGCTATAACAAGGGATATCTCCAAGTGGTAGAGGAAAAATGAATGTAAAAACAAAAACAAAAAAAAGGTAAAAACATAAAAACAAAAGATCACTAAAAATTAATCTTAAAAAATTAAATAATGAAGCTTGTTCAATTCATTAATTAGTTAGCTTTGCCATGAAACATTTGATACTTTTTAAAGAAAACACAAAAATAATGTTCTTATTAAGATTAGCAATAAATTTTTTGCAAAAAGAAAATATGTATCCAAATATAAATCTATAAGATGACATAGTTTAAAATACTTTAAACAAAAAGGGAAATGGAAGGAAAAATAAATTGTTTTAGGAAAAATGAGTATTAGTCTGAAAGATTGGTAACAATGAATCAAAAGATATGTTTGGATTCGTATAATTTAGGCAGACAGACCATATTCACATAACTGATAAACAATAAATATAATTTTCTAGTTTAGGAAGGATTTATTAATAGATCAATTGTTGTTCTACTATGTATTCATTATTTAATCTATTTGCTGTGACTAAAAAAGCATCGAGATATTTCAGAAAAGAAATGGAAAAATGGAAAGCAGCTACTTTTAAAAAAAATTTTGAAAAATAGATAGAAAATATGTAATAGATAGAAAATAGAGTTGCCTATAATTGGGAGATAAGATGTGCAGGCATTGGGACACAAAGATTCATCTTCCTCTAATGGAAAAGTCAATGGGGGTATGGGAGAAGGTATGGGAGAGAGCAGATTGGAGGAAGCGATATCTTGTGGGACTGCTATTCTGGGAGGCTGGGTAGGGGAATAATGGGGGGAAAATGATTGTAACTCAAAATCTGGCGGAAATGAATGATGTAAAACAGAAGTTAATAAAGTATTTGTTTAAAGAAAAAAAAAAAAAAGAAAATAGAGAAAGCAATCTTTCTTTTATGCTGTAATGTTGTGACTAAAAGAGGTATACAGATTGGGGGAAGAAGTAGGTACTTGTAATTGAAACTATTAAGTACTCAGGATAGTAATAATTCTCTGTCCCAACTGAGAAAATTCTACAAAACAGAACAAAGTCAAAAGGAATTAAAAACAACAACAACAACAAATACAGGGAGGGGTAAGCAAAAGTACAACTTAAAAGTGTCTGGCAGCCTTTACCTTTTCTATCTGGCTTGGTACATCTTTTGACGAGTCGAATTGAGTCCTTCACAAACTGCCGACTAGGCTCAACAAATTGCATTACCTGATCCATGACGATCTGTTTGAGCAAAAACACAATAAATTATTAAATTAATTATATGTCAAACATCTGCTCATTTACTTAAATTACAGCACTAATGAGTGAAGATCAGAGTAGAACTGGAGGTACAGGAGTACAGTTGCAACATGATTTCCACTTGGGACCATATATGCAACTGCTATTATGAAAAGCAGCAATGTTGATGAGACCCCCAAAATATTATCTATTGGCAGAGAGGTGGCACAGTGAATAGAGCACTGGGCCTGGAATCTGTTAGACCTGAGTTCAAATCAAGCAAGACACTAAGCTGTGTAACCTAAAGGCAAGTCACTTAACCAGTCTGCCTCAGTTTCCCCCCTGTAAAATAGGGATAATTGTACCTACCTTGAAAGGTTGCTGTGAGAATCAAATATTTTGTAAAGCACTCAGCATAGTAAGTACTATGCATATATATATATACTTATTCCCTACCGCCTTTAAATTCACAGAACTCAGAGACCACGGGACTTAGGGTATAAATAGGAGGCAAAGGGAGAAGGAGATAGGTGGGAGGAAGCAGCAAGTCTGGAAAGGGAGATAGGTAGGATGCAGGAAGGTCCATCTGAAAGACTGTTATTATTATTATGCAAAATAACAATTGATGTAGAAAGAGTGCTTTAGTGGATGGAGCACAAGGCCTTAGAAAACTTTGAACTCAGGAAACTTGAGTTCGAAACTTGACTCATACTTAATAGCTATCTCAACCTTTCCAGAGACAATCACTTAAATGTTTAACTTAATTACACAGCTTTTTACTCACTTGTAAAAATGGAAATAATATCACTCTTTCACAGGATTAAATGAGTTAACATATGCAAAGCACTTCTGCAAATTTTAAAATGCAATAAAAATGACAGTCTAAGGTTACTGTTATTATGAAGCACTTGACATACATCAGCACTGGATTTAATCAAGGAACCTGAATTTTAATGTAGGGTCTTAACAGAGCCTGTGTGACATAGGGCAAATCACATCAGAATCTGAGCTTCTTTCATCTGTCAAATGAAAGGGTTGTGCTAGAGGACCTCCAGTCATCTTCCAAGTCTAAATTTATGATCTCAACAGTTTTCTACCAATTATTATTCTAGGATACACTGTTATCAATCACATAGTGTATACAGGTAAAGAAGCATGTGGGATAATTTAAACCATCTCCAATAAACATTTTTACAGGACAGCAAACTCTGAACCTGCTGATTAAATTGTTAAGCTCACTAACATTTCATTCATCTGTAAAACGGAGGAAGTTGGACTAGATAAACTCTAAAGCATCTCATTCCATTCTAAAGCTATGAAATTATATACTTTACCTCTTAATGACTTCTACCCAAAGATTCCACTATCCTCTTAACAACTGCTGATTCTATTTCATTTGTTGGTGAAGTTTGTGACCCACTCCTACATACTATCTACAAACCAGTGTCTGAAGCAATGATTAATCAGAGGTATCCCTGTTAGAGGGTAGAATAAAGGCCCTCCTCTTCCTTTTTAATTAAAAAAAATTCAAAATATTAATTTCATTATACATTAAGACATGCCATCAACACTTAAATGGGAGAGCATTTTGTAACCATCATCAGCATCATTATTACTTCAATATGAAGCATCCTTCAAGTTCTTTGAGTGGACTATTTTATGGAATATTACTATTCTCTGGAAATACACACACACACACACACACACACACACACACACACACACAGAGTGTAGTTCAGTCGTATCCAACTCTTCACAATCCCATTTTAGGGTTTTCTTGGCAAAAATACTGGAGTGGCTTGTCATTTCCTTCTCCAGCTCATATTACATATGAGGAACCAAGGCAACCAGGGTTAAGTGACTTGCCCAGGGTCACACAGCTATTAAGTGTCTAGGGCCAGATTTGAACTGGGTTAGATGATTTTTCCTGACTCCAGGCCTGGTGCTCTATCCACTACCCAACCTAGCTACCCATACATATTTGTATATGTATATGTATGTATAAATGTGTGTATATATACACACTCAGACACTAGCTATGTGGTCTTGGGCAAGCAACTTATCAGTTGCCTCAGTTTCAGCATCTGTAAAATGTCCTAGAGAAAGAAATGGCAAACCACTCCAGTCCTCTGATAACCTCAAATGGGGTCAGTCACAAGGAGTCAGACAGGACTGAAACGACTCAACAACAAAATATACATGTAATATATATGTATATCTATGTGTGTATATATGTATATACACACCTATACTATATATGTATAGTAAATTACTTTGTATTCATCACAAATAATATAGTAAATGCAAAGCAGTTTTGGATAATATACACAAAGTATATATATGTAGACATATATAGTATAATATACACAAAGTATTTTTTTTTAAACATTTTAAGTGTTGTTTTCCAAGTACAATCTAAATTTCTTGAGGGACTGGTTTTATCTTTCTATGCCCAGAACCTATGGAAGGGAAGTGCCTGGCAAAAAGCAGGTTTGTTGAAAGCTTTTTTTTTCCCCCTGGTTGTTTAATGCTTGTTGAAATGAACTGAATTTTGGGAAACTATGCCATAAGAGGCGCCAAAAAAAATCGTAAACACGTCTGATAAGCAATATCTTAAGAAAAACGAAAAACTCGGTTCAATCCATGGCCAACTTAGAAAAGCTTGGAGCCAAAAGCCTCAGAGCCCGGGTCATCCTCATCAGGAAACTCCACAGCAGAGAACTTGGGCATAGGGAAGGACTTCAGAGAAGATGAGTGCAACCCAGTCTTTGGGCGTGACACGCCGTGCCACCAATCACCTGTCGTTTTGGGGTGCAAGAACTGAGGCATCCCAGCACCTAGCTCCCTGCTGTGGCTCCCCCACCCCCCACGCGACCCAGGAGGCCACCGCCTGGGCCCCTCTCCCCTCCCTCCCCCCCCCCCGCCCAAAAGTAGGGGCTACTGGCTGCCAGCCACCCCCGCGGCTCTACCTTGGCAGGAGACGAAAATCCCCAAGGCAGGCCCACCCCGCACAAGGACGCCCCGGAGGAGACCGGGAAGGTGGCGACCCAGGCCCAGAGCCCCCAGCCCGGCAGCAGCGCGGCCCGCCAGTAGCCGTCCTCGCCCTCCCGGCCGCAGATCGGCGCGGAGCGGGCTCTTCGCCGCCACAGGGGGCCGTCCTGCCAGCGCGACCGCCCTAAGGGGCCGAAGCCCCGGGCCCCCTTGCGCGTGGTCACGGCAGCGCCGGCCTCAGCCGGGAGGCGGGGATGGAAGCTGGGCTGGGCCCGGGACGGGGTCGGGGAGTCCCTCTCTACCGCACCGCCCGCGAGCCACCGTCACCGGCAGAACCGGAGGCTCGTGGCGGTGGCCCCTTAACCCCAGTGTGCGTCACAAAGAGCCGGGCGCGCGCGGACCTCGGAGCTCAATGCCCCCTCGAGACCCCCTCACCTGTACAACCGACGCTCCCGACTAAAAGGACACGTAACCACCGGGAGGAAAGCTGACTACCCGAGGCGGAACCGGAAGCTGTCAGCCATTCCCCCGCCCTCCCAACCGGGTCAGAGCGCCTACGGCAGGCACACGCTTGCGTAGACACAGAACGAACGCGACGCTGCCTGCCACGCAGCTTCCCGGAAGCTTCAGTTAGCCCAAACCAGCGTTGGGGTCGGGTTGCTGTGGCAACTACTCGGACCCGCCTAATTTTAATCCAATAGTCAAAACTTTTCCCTTTCGCCTTCTCACTTTCGTGAAATTTGGCTACAAGCAGCCTCCGTTCTCCTCTCGGCTGCCAGTGCAGACTCGGAGAGAGTTTGAATCTCGCGGGATTTCGCGGCCACCTTATTCCTTCCAGCTGTGTCCTTAAAGGAAGCGCAGTTTGGGCCTGGTATCTGGAAGGCCCTGGGGCTTCACTCTGCTTGTCACTTCCTCGATTTCCCGGAAACCTCCCTCTCTCTGCCTGAGGCAGGCCCCGTTCTCCCAGTCTTGAAGCTGATGGGCTCCAGGCACCCTGCTCTGGGGGGCGTCAGTGATTGCGCTCGTGGGGGGCTGAGCAGCAGCCGGGCCTTGAGCTCCGGTAATGGAAGAAGAACTTCCAGAACTCTCGGCCCAGCCACGACGGACCGTGCTGGAGTACTGGCTGCCACGCCTGAATTCCCAAGACCACGATTAGAAAGCTAGAAGGGACACACTGGAGGTTATCTAGTACAGTTCCCTCATCTTATATAAAGTAAAGCAGACCAAGAGAGGTATGGTCCATGTTCGTGGGAGACCTGAAATTGAAGTGGGTAAAAGATCCTTCCCAAGTTTCTGCGAATAAGAACCAGGTACATAGATACCTTATCTCTGCAATCTTGCTAGAGAACAGGGGTTAGGAGGGAAAGCAAAGAGGGCCTGTCCATCAACTCTGCCAGAGACTGAGGGAACTGAGTCACCATTCACTCAAGTAGGGGTGAGCTGGAGTGGGGGACAATTTATTGAAAAGGTAGCTTACTCGTGAATGGTAGCTTGGAAGGGACGGCAAGAACTCCGCTTCAAGCTGTCTAGAAGCTCCAGCTGCACTGCTAAAGATCATTCTTGGTGGGAAAATAAAAAAGCAATGCTCAATAGAACAAGAAAACGAACGTCTTGTTTTCTACATGCGTTCTGAATCAAGAAACATGAAGTGAATAGAGTTTAATAAAAAATATATATGTACACAAATCGAATGCAACTTTTCCTTCAGTGCTCCAGGTTCAGCCTGGAGTCTTAGTAAGCCAAGTTAATTGTTTAGGACCTCTATAACCCAAGTAAGCTCTTTTTTTCCCGCTGGGGCTGATGTCCTTGCCCACCAGATGGTTTCTAGGGATCTGGCAAGTTTACAAATAAGGAGAAATCGATAGGGACCCCAAAGAAGGGGCTGATCTGCCTGTCCACCCTATGGTAATCTTTCTCTGGACTGATAAACAATACTGATTTTTCTTTCCTTGCTTGGATGTCTTTCAGGGTTCCCATATTTTATTTTAATATTCTGGCTGGCACATGTGGCCTCCAATCACCCCCTAGAGCCCTACATTAGAGGCAACCTTGACCATATTCCTAAGGGAGAGTAATAGGGAGTGTCTTCCCTGTCTACCCTTAAAGCTCCTGTGGGATCAGTTTTAGGTTTTAGTATTACAACAACAATCCCAAATAACTTACTTAACACTTTTACAATTTTTATAAGTGAAAACCAACCTGTTTTAGCTTTAAGACAGGGTTAACACGACTTAATGAAATAACATAACTGGTTTTAAACATTTTTTTCACTGTCAGTTTCAAAATTTTAGATTAAAAGTTGCTTTGTCTAATACCATTTCTGGCTCAATGGTCACTCAAGTTTTACATTATAGGAGAATTTTACTACAACATAGAAATACAATAATAATACAAGCAGCAGATGATATTAATTGCATTTCTAAATCACATATAAAAATTATTGATAGAAAATTGGGTTTACCAAGTGTAGAGGCTGGTTGACTTCTGACTTCATTTTCCCCCTCTCCTTTTCTCATCTCCCCACAGTTGTAGAGCCTGGTTGTGTGGGTGGTTGATTTGGGAAGGAAGGACAAAGAGGGCACCACTACTTGTGTGAGAGAAACTCAGGACTGGGTAGTGCCACGAGGTTGTAGAGTCCAGAGGCTGAATTAAAGGTCTGGGGGCTATTGAGGAGAGGGTTTTGGTGAATAAGGAGGATGGTCCCTGAGGAATCCACAAGCTACCTGATAGGGGTAGCTTGGCTTTGGGTAACTTGTAGCAGAAACTCCAGGTTCTAGTGATGTGGGAGCAAAGACTTGGGGTTTTGAGAGGCGAGGTTCATCTGCTTACCTAGAGGAGTGGATTTGAGGGTATCCAGGGGCCTAGGGCTGTAGCTAATGGGGCCCCAATATAGGTGCTGTGCCTCCCAACTTTTTCCTTTCACCAGGTGGGGAAGGTTAACTCAAATTCCCTAATATTCTAACTATTCACTGCAGCCCTAGTTCAGTCAGAACCAGGATGACAGGATGAAGGATCTTAATGGTTCTAACCCTTCACTGTATCCTTTGCTTGGTCAGAGCAAGGATGACAGGGAGAAGGCACTGTAGCCCTAGCCTGGGAAGATGAGACCATAAGGAAGAGAATCTTAGGAGAAGGCACAGTAGTCCTAACTGGGAAGAACTGGGACCACGAGGAAGAGGATCTTGGTGGTTCTTACTTTTCACTGTGGCCCTGGTCTGGTCAGAGATATGCCTACAGGGAGGAGAATCTTAGTAGGTTTTGTTTTTTGTTTTTTTACCTTTTGCTCAAATAAACATCACTGAGGTGTTCACTCCTTTAAAAACTTCTTTGAAAATGAGAGCTTTGAATGTTCCAGTCAAGGCAAATGGGACTCTGGAAAAGATCCAGTGGTACCTAGTCCCCTCTTCCCCATACCGGAGAGCTCAGAGTTTCATCTCT
This sequence comes from Gymnobelideus leadbeateri, assembly GCA_011680675.1. NCBI lineage: Eukaryota > Metazoa > Chordata > Mammalia > Diprotodontia > Petauridae > Gymnobelideus > Gymnobelideus leadbeateri. The sequence goes on along the minus strand of WOXC01003531.1, from coordinate 34,204 downwards.
GAGGCATCTCTTTTTCAGATCTATGCATTTTTCCAATTTATCTTAGTGCCAAATAGTAACCAGAATTAATTCAATTACCTGGCTCTATATTCCCAATGATATTGCATAGTTCTCTTCCTGTGTCCTAGGAAAGGGTTAAAGTGTTTGTCCTATTCCAAAATTCAACTTTGAAACCTGCCTCTCTTTGATCAATGAAGTGACCCTTTTCTCTTAGATAGATCTAAGGGGATAGGTTTCCCCTTTCTCTTTTTCCGTCTGTCTTTCCACCTCCAGACATTGGCCAGAGTCCAAGGAAGTAGAGAGAGATTTTGTTTTTTGTGTTTTGTTTTTGTCAACAACCTTTCTTTAAGAGACCATCAATGTTTCTAGCCCAGGGAACAGTTTTTAAGCCTCAGGAAATCCCCCCTATAGCCACATTGATCTTTTCAGTGGTGTCCCACTGAAGGATGAATAATTGAGTTCATAAAGAACTCCCCACAAAATTCCCAAGCAGAGCGTCCTCTGTCTAGAGAGAATTTGCTAACCACGAGGGCCCAAATGATCCAGTCAAGCCTTCCTAGGTGCTTGAAAGGACCTCCCAGCTAAGAGAAGGGAAAAAGATAGGCTTATCTTTGGATTAGAGGGGGTCCAAATCAGAGATGGGTCCACATGGAGGAGAAGTCAGAGACTGAGGCCCACCCAGGGATGTCAAAAAAGCTGTTGTGGTTTAAACCCAGGGATGCCAAAAACTATTGATGCGGGGTCTCTGCCCGCCCTAAAACTGTTGTGATTTTATGATGTGTTGTGGTGGAACCATCTCAAAGAATTCAGTCAGACCACCTTTAATCCAAGTATAGACATTTATTGAGATTGACACCTCTTATGAAGCAGGCTAAGTTACAACAGGAACCAGCAACTTTAGAGAAAGCAAGATTGATTTTTATAGGGTAAAGATGCAATTACATAACAGAAATTTACATAGAATAGAGGAATATCATTAATATTAAAAAGGCAAGAGGAGTTTGTTAAGGGATTAGGTAATGGAGGAGGGGTCCCATCTATGGTTCAGTGGTTAAACATTCTGGTCATTCTGCCCTTCAATTGGCTAGCTATTGTTGTCCTGTCTGGTTAAGACAGATAGTTAGGTATTGTTGTCCTGTCTCAGGCTTGATGGATGATGTGATTGTGATTGAATACAAGAACACACACTGTTTCTGTGGGAATGGGTCTGGGGGGCAGTGACCAGGTAGAAGAAGTAGCTAGGTTCCCATCACATGGACACACCTGCTGTTTCTGTGGGACTAAGAGTTCAGGGACACACCTGTTGTTCCAGGTAGGTACAGTGGGCCTGCTGTTCAGTGGGGCCAGGCCTATAATGAAGCTAGAATATTGGAGCTGGGGGCAGCTTTATTAGAATTCCATCAAGAACAAGAATGAAGGCCTGCCTGGCCTTTCTCCAAAATGGAGGGCAGAGGGAACTTACCAATTGGACAAAGGGGAGGGGGAGCACATAGAGAGGGGGACAAGACAGCCCATTCTATTTCTGACTAGCTTTATTAGGAAGTCTTCTGACATTAAGCCTTAATTTACTTCCACAACTTTTTTTTTTTAAGTAATTGGGGTTAAGTAACTTGCTCAAGGTTACACGGCTAGTCATTATTTATGTGTGGGTGCTCATTTTCTGAGGCCAGATTTGATCTCGGGTCATCCCAACTCCGAGGCCGGCGCTCTTACTCACTGTGCCACCTAGCCGCCCCTTTAGGGCAATTGGGGTTAAGTAACTTGCCCAAGGTTACACGGCTAGGTTTTTTTTGTTTGTGTGGATTAAGTGTCTGAGGCCAGCTCGGAACTCAGGTCCTTCTGATTCCAGGGCCGGCGCTCTATTCACTGCGCCACCTAGCCGCCCCTAGTTCCACAACTTCTACCTGTGGATCTCATTTATGCTTTCTGGGTAAAAAAAAAATCTGATTCCTCTTCCATCTGATAGGTCTTTAAATAATTAAAGGACAGCAATCAGACTTCCCCTTTGTCTTCTGTCCAGGGTAAACCTCAAGCTGTTTTTGTTTTAACTAATCTCTAACATGACAAGACCCCAAAATAAAGCAATGTTTACTGTCCTAGTTATCTTCCTCTGGGATCTCTTCTCTTATCAACCTGCAGTGCCCAGAACTAAAAAATGCTCCTGAAGTAGTCTGAGTACAGAGAGACTATCTCCTTAAAAAGAGGGTAGTGGATCTGAGGGTCTAGGTGGTGGAATGACATCTCACTGAAGAAAGGATGGGGGAAAGCCATACAAGGCACTTGCCTCACCCTTCTCTGTGGTACTCCTATGCTGGCAGAGGTAGAGGATAGGTCCATTGCTGACTGGTTCCTGTTCCTGATGGAAACTGAAAAAGTATTAATTGATAAATACATGGATTTTTCTCAGTCTTGATTCTTCTTGATCTCCACAGTTTTTAACTTTGTTATTTTCTCATCATGCACACTCTCAGCTTTCATTATACTGTTGTCTTCTGGTTTTCTTCCCTACATACATTCCACTTCTCAGTCTCCCTTACTAAATCATTATGGAGCCATGTCTCCCAACCCTAATATTGAGCGTCCAATAAGGCCCCATACTGAATCGCTCTACTACTTTTCTTTTGGTGATCTCATTAGATCTCACAGGTTAAATTATCTCTTTGTATAATGACTCCTATATCTCTTATATATGGCCCAAATCCTTCTCCACTCCAGTCTTGCATTACTAACAAGACATCTCCAAGAAAATCTCTTAGGCATCTAAAATTTCATTACATTGAAAATTGAACTCATCTTCCTTATGTAAGTTTCTTGGAGACAGAGATGTTTTTTAAAATTATCTTTGTATACCTGGTATTAGGCAGGGTTTGGGGGGTGTTCAGGGAGGACTAGCACCTTTGGTATGAGGGCTTGCCAAGCCCTTTTTAAGGTTGTTGATCCACCTTTTGTGTCCACCTGTCACCCAACTCTCACCTTTGACTCCAAGAAGCTAAACATGTGCAGGAACCACACCCTGCTAAAATCATCTTGGCAGACTGGCTAAACCAGGATGAGGATAACTGACAGGCCTTAAATCCTTTGGTGAGTTAGGGGGATGTTTACCCCAAGCATGAGAAGACTTCCTCCCCCCATGCCCCTCCCTGTGGAATAACTGGATGAGAACAATTTGTTTCAGCTTCCATGAAGGTGTTAAAGCAGTCACAATGGAGTACCTGACCAAACTTGGTCAAACATCAAAGATGCCAAGGTCATTCACTGCATTATGGGCTACCATCACCAATCATCTGGAGTTTTGTCTTGCCACTGGACTTTGATGACTGGAAGAAGAAGTGAGGTTGATGAGTATGTAACTCTTCCTTACCTAAATCCAATTCACAAAGATATTACCCCATGATGCCATTAGTCCTCTCTGAAAATGAAGGACAAGCAACAACAACCTACTAGACACTCAATAAATTCTTATAGTATCCTAAATTTAGAATTGGAAGGTATATAAGAAGCCAGTGAGTCTTAACACTCCTCCCCTTTCATAAGATGAGAATACTATGGGCACAGTAAGTGTAAGTGATTTACCCATGATTAAACAGTTTCTGAGGCTTGATTTGTGCACATTCTCTCTCTCTCTCTCTCTCTCTCTCTCTCTCTCTCTCTCTCTCTCTCTCTCTCTCTCTCTCCCCCAGGTACAAAAATTGCTTGTTATGACTCTGATATTTGACAGTTTTCTCCCACTGGAACATTCAGACATAGGACCAGAATCTATACTCCTGTGTTTTAACATTTAGGCCAATCATCAAATTGTTTAAGCTTCCTTTGATCTATTATGGTTAAGGGAGGTGGAGAGCATAGGGTTTTTTGGCAGAGCATAAGCAAAATCCAAGAAGTAGATTTAGGTGATTCAATACTTAGGATGAAGACCTATTCTGAGAAATATTTTGCCAACTACTTAACCCAATTAGGACCTTGTAGCTCATACCCAAACCTGCATTTCTTTGGTGTTTCCTTCCAAGACCCAGATATTTCCTTGCCTTTTGTGGAAGATTATTCTCTGAGTAAAGAGGGCAATCTTAATCTTATCTACTCCAATTGGGAGAGCACAGGCAAACCTGTGTAGTCTATCTCAGTATCCTTTAAAAAGCAAAATGTATTTAGATACTCTCTCTCCTTTCGTGGTCCACTCTGCTTGTTTGGGAGGATTTGATCAGGGTGAGGTAGGCATAAGGGCATCAACTGGCAAGGGAATCTGAATCTTTCCCACTGTCTGCATGCCACATCACCGCCACAGGTGTTCCACATCTGAATATGGCTCCTCTAAGTCTATGTTTTTAATCTTGGATGTGGCCCTTTTCCAAGTTTTATAAAGAATGACCTTTAATTAATGACTGTCTCCATAGCCCAAAGCAGAATACCTGCTAGAAAGGGTGAGGTGGTCAAGGCAAAACATTTTTAGATACAGTCCAAGTGTTCTTTGCTATCTGGACCCACTGAAACAATTTAAGTTTAAATGTAAGAAGTTTTCCTTACTGGTACTCAAATGAGGGTACCCTCTGGGTCTATCAACTGCATGCTGTGGTTAAAGGAGACTGAAACATTAAAGTTTTGAGCCAGGTGTTAGTAGAGTGGTGGCAACCCTTAAAGCAGATAAGGACCATGGTAGATCCTAGGCAGAAAATTCCCTTTAAAAAAAAATTCTTCATAGGATCACTTTCTTTTCTCAGAAATCTGTTGCTCTTCTGCAGCACCTAAGTACCTTTCCATCCCACCCCCACCCCCAGTCCTCTTTGTTTTCTCTTGCATATGAATTATGTTCCATCTGGTTGGGAAGAAAAGGGAAGAAAGCAGTGGCAATAGGTTAGCCCTTCAGACCATTAAAAAAAAAAAAAAAGCCACCACCAAGTTCCTAGACTCAGAGACAAAATGAAAGTTGCTGGAAAATTTCTGGAAGAAACAAGTGTTAATGCTAGTTTGCTGGTTAGCCAGGTTGAAAGGAGTTAAGCATGTAGACAGGAAAGTGATAAGGCATGTAACTGTAAAAGAGTCTCTTTCTCCTCTTCCTTCATCCCTGACTGACTGCAGCAGCCTGAGTGGGTGAACAGAAGAGAGGGAGAGATATATAAAAATGAAGATTATTTAAGTAAATTTTTTTTTAAAGTTCTTTCTCTCCTACATTCCTGAACCGAGGCCAGATTCTGTGGTATAAAAGGACAGACAGGGAAAAAAGGGAAGGGGGGAACCTTTTCCCCTCAGATAAAAGAGAAGTTTCCTTCGCTAATTAGAGACATGAAGGTTTGAAGGCTGTGTCAGTGAAAAATTTCAAGGTGAAGAAAGGGAAAAGGCATGCACTTTGAAATAGAATTGGCACTTAAACCTTTCAGGGATCACAAAAAGGGGAAAGATTTTTGTGAATCAGGAAATAACCAAAAGGTAATTGAGATTGATTGGAATAACTAGCTAGAATTTAGAGTCTTACAAACTAAAATTAGGTGCTGGTCAATTTTAAAATCACTTTAAAAATTGTGAAGTGTGTCAAAATTAGAAACGACTAAATTCTGAGACTATTCATAAGAAGAAAACACAGAGAGATATAAGTAAATTGACAAGCTATGGGTTCTTTCCAAGGTTGTGGAACTGAGATTTTGACCAAATTAAAACATGCTTTTAAGTGTGATAATTGGGGTAGATTAAATATCAGATTCCATTTTTACAATCTTTGGCAATGTTTTGGCTGGAAATAGTGGACTACATAATATGAAATGATTAGAATAAGTAGCATTAAGGGGCGGCTAGGTGGCGCAGTGAGTAGAGCGCCAGCCCTGGAGTCAGAAGGACCTGAGTTCGGATCTGGCCTCAGACACTTAACACACACAAAAACCTAGCCATGTGACCTTGGGCAAGTTACTTAACCCCGATTGCCCTCCAAAAAAAAAAAAAAAGAGTAAGTAGCATTTGTGTAAAATATAATACTACAGTCAGTATTAAAATCATAACCCCAGATTCTGTGTAATATTATTTGGAACATAAATCCAGGTAATTGAATTCATTCTTGTCACATTTTAAATTAAATATGCCTCTCGATGATTAAGACAAATCAGAATTTATTATAGACAAATTGGGAAAATAGAAAGACATGAAATTTGTTAACTGGGTAACCTTAAGCAAGTTACCTCAGTTTACTTCACATGAGTGTTAAATGCCTAACACAATGTCTGACATAGGGCAAAAACTAAATGCTAACTATTATTATTAGTTCCTCAATTAGATGTGACTAGTATATAATGTCGATGGTGATGAGATGCCTGATTTTCTATATAAGGAAATTTGGAAATGCATTCTACAGAACTGGAGTCACCAATTGGTAATGGATTTGTTTCAAGTTTCAAATACAAAATATTGTTTCAAAATGGTAAACTTTTGTATCAGTTATGTCAAGCAACTTTTAAAAATTTGGATAAAAGAAACTGAAAGACAGTAGAAAATTGTTTAAAACGAGTTATGTCATCTTTATCAGTCCTGCTAATCCTGTCTTATAATGTTTTGCAATTGCCATTTAGAAAACTGGATATTTCCACTTTGACTATAGTTAAGAGGAAATTACAGTTAAAATAATTTGGCTATCACTTATGAAAGTTGTAATACTGTTAACTAAGCTATTTGGGGTTATTATTTTAATGTTGAAAACTAAAATTGGTAATTGATTACTATGTGTAGAAAGGAGAGGATGAGGTGAAAGCCTTTTCCAGATAGGTTATGCCCATTCAGAACAGTCTTCCTTGGGATATGAGGGTGTGCAGCAGGGTGAGTCTATTCCACCTGGGGGGAGAGGGGGGTTGATGTCAAAGAGCACAGCCCACAGCAACTCTAACGGTCAATGGAGTGGATACCCCCACCTTCCCTCCCTTAGGAAGAAGCCCTCCAATGTTGGGTTGTAGGTGGTGACCAGAGGCCACATGTGCCAGTTACTATATATTAGGGTCCTAAAAATAACAAATTGTGTCTGCTCCAGTAGATACCAGTACAGAATACATGATGCTATATGGGAACCCTGAAAGACATACTGGCAAGTGGGTAGCTATAGAAGTATAAAGGGAAAATTCAGTCAGGACAAAACAAACAAAATTTAGGCTAAAAACAGGGGATTTGCCACTCAGAGAGTATGGTGTTTACATCAGTCCAGAGGAAGAATATCATGGGGTGGACAGTCAAGGGCATCAGGATTAGTCCGTTCCCTGGGTCCCAGTCAAATCCCCTTATTTTGTAAACTTTCCAGGTCCCTGGAAACGATCTGTGTAGGCAAGGTCATTAGCCATGGGAAAAGAGTTTATTTGTATAATGAAGTTACTGAACAATGAACTTTGCTTGCTGAAAACTTGCAAGTTTATGTATAATATGGTAATAATTTCTTATGATTGATTTCAACCCCAGGATAAATTTAAACTTGAAAAGGAAAGAAAAACAAGTGAAAGACGTTAAGTGAACTCTCATGTATGTGAGCCCTGCTAAATTTTTATTGCTTATAACAACTCCATGAGAGTAAAAATAACTGTATCTAGCTGTGATTAGTGATAATCTGTGATTAGATAATCTATTAGTGAACCTTGCCTTCTGGGACAAAAGCTCTTAGAATTGTAAATCATTTTGTTTTGAATTCCGGTATAGTTATCTGATGAATTGTTAAGTTAATAACCTACCATTGGAGAGAAATTCCATAAGCTACTCAGAGGGAATGTGATCTTGAACTGTTACAGAGGGAGGTATACGTCTGGGAAAAAATCGAAAGGATATCCTTGGTATTGGCTTAAGGTGGGATGCTCTTAGCTCAGTTTCCCCATTGTATTCCTTTGAACAGAAATATTTCCCACTTGGCTGTTTGTGAGGTGGAATTATTACTGCATGGTTGGTTGTCAAACTTTGACTCTTACCTGAAATCAAATATAGCTAAGGATGCTTTGTTCTGTTATATATATGCCCTAAGGCTTAAGTCTGAAGGACCTGTTTGAAGTGGGTATAATCATATTCATGCTATTTCCTTCCATAGCAAATTTCTATAATTGGAACAATTGGCCAGTAGAAGATATGAGCACAATGTGAGATATTGCTGTTTTCAATCTGAATGGGTAGTCATTCCATATTCCAAATAACTAGGTAAATTAATACTTGGGCTTGTCATCTGCCTGCCTTCATAGTCATGTGAAAGATTAAGTTCCTGAAAAAGCTTGTTCTTTCAGAATGCCATGGAAATAATTGGACAAAAGTAAAATTGAAACAAAGATAAAATAAGGTCCTTAAATGTTTCAAAATGATGAAAGACTAATTGGGTATTGGTAGAGTTGATTGAGGGATCTGTTATTCTAATAATTACTGAGACTAAATCAGAAACGTCTTCACTTTGGTTTGGGGAAGAGAATTCCAGTGCAATCAGTCTCCTTAGATGGAGGTAACTTATGGAATATTTTGTGTTACATTAATGGAAAAGTCAATTTCATTCAAATTTACTACTAATGTGAAAATAGCACCTATTTATACTATGTATCCTGTGGTGCAAATATGTTTTATTTTAAACAACTTATTGATATGCATTGTTTGGGATTAGTTATTTAAGTATCCTCCCAAGTCTTTTATTGTAACTGGAGTAAAGTCAGCCTTTTATAAGTAAATTCTTTTGTGTTACTATTGAGCCCAGAGGTGAAAAGTTTCTACTTACAAGAGTATTGTTACTTATATTTTTATGTATAGAATTGAATCCTCAGAGTAGCATCTGATCCTCCTAAAGGAATTGAAATCAGAATGGAAATTTTTGAGAAAGTAACAAGATCAGACAATCCTGTATGTCAAATGTAAATGATTTAATGGGGCATGTAAAAAAAATGTTTAATTGGGGCGTAGAGGTGGCCCAGTGAGTAGAGCGTCGGCCCTGGAGTCAGAAGGACCTGAGTTCGGATCCAGCCTCAGACACTTAACACACACAAACAAAAACCTAGCCATGTGACCTTGGGCAAGTTACTTAACCCCAATTGCCCTCCAAAAGGCAAAAAAAAAAAAGTTTTATTTTCTGAAACTTTAAGCATACTTTGGGTTCCTATTGTGAAGTTCCCACTTATAGTTCTGTTGTTAAGATCAGGACTCTTAGAGGTTTGTGCTTTTTTCTTTTCTTTTCTTTCTTTCTTTCTTTCATTCTTTCTTTCACAATCTTGACTACTTATTGGAGAAGTGGATTTTGAGAGTCTGTACTAAGCTTGTATTGAGATCTGTTTCATAAAAGATTTTAGCAGGAACATCTAAAGAGTCTCTACAAGTAACCTGGAAACAGAAAAACAATTTTATATGACTGGGACATGACCTACACAAACTTATGTTTGGGCATAGCATTGACTTAACACCCAAGTTCATTACTAAGCAGAAAACCAAAATATCCACCAATCAGTCATTATTCACTCTACAGCCCCTCTTCCCATTGTTTTCTAGAATTACCACAGGGATCTGGGGGGTGGCTGCTCTTTGCAGGGATTCACTGACCTGTCTGGCCACTGCACCCCATTTCGTAAGTATTCGTAATGACTGATTAAACTCCTGCCTATAATCAATCTGAAGATACTTGGCCTCTTTGGTATCAAAAGAACACCTCAGAGTTGTAGAGGAGGTACGGGGCTCCCCAGGTAGGGGATCTCCAGAACTCAGTCATTTTCAGTTGTGTCTGGCTCCCTGTGACCTCATTTGGGGTTTTCTTGGTAAAGATACTGGAGTGGTTTGCCATTTCACTCTCTAAATCATTTACATAAAAGATAATTAATAGTACGTTGCTATTAGTCAGCTATTACAAATCTCAGTATTAAATAAAAACTAGACTAAACTTATAATTAAAAAAAATAACATTATCTAAGAATATTATTCTCTCCATTTATGAGGAATATCCTTTGGCCATGCCATAAGTGATTTACTTGTATCCAGTCTCTCTCTATTAGAAGTAGAGGACATGCAGATTCTATAATTTATTCTCTAGATCAATATAACAGGCTAATTGGTGTTAAGTAGCTTAACTTGTACGACAAAGTCATGGGACATAGTTATAATTTAGGTTTCATAAACAGGATATCGATTTACTAGAGGCTAAATGACTTAAGTACAAATAATGGAATATGGAGTGTTTCATTCCAATGCCATTGGACCTTGGAGCTCATTCTGGTCAATTCTGGTCATTTGTCTGGTGGTTGCTATCTTTGGAGATGGACGCAAGTGCATTGGACGTCTGTCCACACAGTGAACTGCCCTGAGTGACTCCTTTCACGTATGTTATCTGAGAGTGATGACTGCTGGTTTTTGCCAGTCTGTCCTGGAGGAGGGGAAAAGTGGCTTCTACTATTCCACAAACAAATCATCTGCTAAAAGCAGACATGAAGAACACAAAACATCCTAGAGTGAATTCTTACCACACAAATTTAAATGTCATTTCAGCAATGAATTATGGTCATTTTTCTTCTTTGATTTGCTATATGTCCGTCAGGGCATCATTTCTGCCTCTTTAGTGGTGAGTGCTAAGGCCAAGAGCTGTCAGTTCGCTAAAAAAAATATAACCCAGGCTTATTTCTGGTAGCAAGACAAAGTCATCCTAAATTATTACATTCTGCTCACAATGGGAAAAAGATGAGGGGTAGTAACTACGGACAGATCTATCACCAAGAATCCAGAATCTTAAAATTCTTATCTGGTCTCCTGTATTTGGCTTTTTGAAGCACTTACATATTGTTATATGCAATGATAGACAGTGGTAATGATTGATAAAACACTAAAAATATCAGACTTCATATATTTCAGAGCAGTAGTCTTTTTCTTGTACTTTAGAGGATTAAACATACTCCACATGTTTTCTCTGTGTGTATGCATACATGTGTACATGTGTACCTGAATTTTTTAAACATTCATGGAGTACAAGAAGAATTTCTTTGAGTAAAAAAAATGGATGAGAAAAGACATTAGTGGATTAGAGACAGGTAAGTACATATGAGCACAGCTTGACCAGCAGATAGATGGAATCTAGTGAAGCCACAACAAATATTAAACTCAGATGAGCTAACACTGTTTCACTTTTGGTGACCAAAAACATAGAAAACGTGCATAGTTCTGCCAAAGTACAGAGTTTCTGAAATAACTAAAAACTATTCTTGCTTCCAATTTTTATATCACCTTAAGAATTAACCATATTTTACTATAATTCTGAAAATAATTTTAAAAGAACAATTAAAAAATAAGAAAAATAATTTATTCTTTATTTGAAGTTATTAGTGTTTTTCATTTTTATTCTGTTTAATGAAGACCATTTTTAGCATTTAAAATTTTAATTTCAAAATATCACTTCCATATAATTTTCATGAAATTAATTCTGTTTTAAAAAGACTACCTTTTAGGAAACACATCTCTCTAGTTCTTAAAAAATGAGAACTGCAATGTTACTTTTTAAATGTTCTTACTATATATGTTTATTGGATAAATGAATGAATGTATTTTCTCTTGGTTAATTTCTTTACATTAATATAGAATATTATCTCACTGTTATCTATATAACTATAGGATATCATCAGTCTATGTTTATATAAGTCCAAGAAACATATAACCAGAAAAGGAGGCAGACCTGAGGGAATGGTAACAGATGGGCAGCCTCCTGGTGTCCATGGAATGTAGAAAGACCTATTGGAAGACCTTCAATACACTGAAAAGTTCACTTACTGAGGATTTCTAGGAAGATAGGGAAAGGAATCACACGGGGGAAGAAGAGTCATTCTGGATGGATGATAATCTGTACTACTGGAAAGAGTGTTCATTGTATATCAATCCAATTAACTAATTAATTAATACATTACCTTTTGTCTTTGTCAATTCAAATTTGTAAATATGGATTTACCTTTCTAATTTTTAACCCAGATAGAAAATTAGGAAGGAGTTAATGTCATAATAGCAAGAATTTACATAGTTACTTAAATTTTGCACAGTACTTTAAACTTATTTTATCCTCATAACAACCCTGAGAGGTAGGTACAGTCATTGTCACCATTTTATAGATGAAGAAACTGGGACCCAGAAAGGATGAATGATTTTCCTAGGGTCACACAGCTTGTAAGTGTCTCAGGCAGCATTGGAACTGAGGTCTCCCTGACCCCAGGTCCAGCATTCCATCTACCGTCACTTAGCTCCCTAGAGACTGTTCTCTAGATCAAAGATTGGTAGCCTGCAGTATGAAGCCACAGCGGCACATAGATCTATCACTGTCATAATACCCTTTCCTCATCTCTTATAAGAAAGTTACAACCTGTCACTCATGATTCATTAAAGGGTAAGTGGGACTCTGCACTCTACAACTCTGCAGCAAAGTTGGTGCTGTTACAGCTGCTTCCCTATACAAGTGCATGCTAGGAGATCAGGTGTGCACTCTACTAAAAAAATTGGGCTCCTGTTTTAAGGAATATGGCATTATTGATTGGCCTTAATATTTAGATACAGAAACGTAAAGCTACACCATGGTATTCATCCTTCCACAATTTTATGTTCACCTTCTTCACCTATGGAAATAAAGAGGTTATCCCAAGAACTATTATAATTCCTTGGATATTTTATTATATTTAAAATAATAAAATGATAGCCTGCCAAATTCATCATGTTTAATATTTAGCATCTCTAACCTACATCTGTTACCATACCTCTACTCTCTGATATTCCCCTTCACTGGAAAATGGAAGAATAACACTGTAACAGCAGCATGATGGCCTGTATTGTTATTAGGTAATTACCTTAGTCATGACAAGAATTTCTTTTGAGATATTTATCTCAGTGGATGGCTAGAGCTTTCCTTTAGCTTACACACAAACTGCATGTGTCCAACACAGTAGGTCAATAGCATACTCTGGTAAATCAGATTATCTAGTTGCTAGTTGATGTTATGTCACAGGTATATTGCCAATTTTCAAAGAGGCATGATATAATAGCATTACTTAACATTAAAATTGTATTATACAATGGGGAGATCTTTCTTTGATGATTTGGGAGGCATTTTAGAATCTTACAGTGTCTCACTGCAATATTTTTCATTACTTTTATTTTCATTATCATTTTGAAATAGGCCAGTAGCAATAAATATGGAACACAGGTTGATATAATGAGAGAAAATAGAGTTAATATCATTAGCTTTATTGGCCTGAGGAAATCAGTGTTGCAATTCATTTTGTGTTTTTACTTGGTGACCTGTGGCAAATGATAAAATTTTTTGACAAATTTTTTCTCATCTGTAAAATGGGATAATACTTTATGGCGTTATGATTGTAGATTGCTTGAGGCTGGAAGGAATCTTCACAGTAGTTTCTTTTGAGTTGTGAGGAAATTGATTCTTAAACCTTAAGGTACTATATAAATTTACCATTATTATTATTATATAGGTACTAATATGTGATAATCTATTTTGCAAAAGATCACTACTTTGTTATCTTTTGGTTTGAAAAAATCAGATTTCAATTATTCATTTAAGAATAAATATGTGAATTTATAACTATGTCTAAACAAAACTATATGAGAATTATTCTCAAGACTTATATTAGAACAAGCATCACTGTTTTCCTCTTGGATGTTTCCTCATTAATATTCCATTGTTCTGTTCCCAGATTAGTAAAAATGCATATCATGGACAAATTAACTCTTTCAGGTTATTGGGGGATTATTCCATCCTCAGAAACACAGAAAAAAAAAACCCCAAATCCCAAAAGGGTTCTAAAAAACTAGCAACTGACTTTCCAATGGTGGTCACTTTTACAATTTGGCCTTGGGCTGAAACTAACACCACCTATAATGAGATCCAAGTTAATGAATGACAAAGGGGTGAACACTAAATTCCCACTGAGTTTAGACTGCGAAATATTAACCAAGTAAAGCACTATCCCATTTTTCACTAGTTATATCAGTCTGTCACATCCACTTAGCACTCTCTCATTCAATAAAACTATTGGAAACATTCCTTTGTGGGCTTCATAATAGAAACTCAGTTTGTGAACAACAGCCTCAAACTGTGAGCTTATTTCTGGTAACATGACAAAGTCATCCTAAATTATTACATTGTGTATTAATGTAGAACCCAGCTGCTGCCATTGATGGCTTTATACTATCTGGACAAAGGACCTGATTAATGAAACTCTGAAACTGGCTTTGCACATATAATTTATTCAAATTAGGGAAGCAGATTTGCCCAAGTCATCTTTGCCCCTTACGTTTAATCAGGATTTACTTATATTGGATGTAATATTGAACCTTTTTGCACCCTCTGACTTCCCTCTCTGCTTTTCTCACCTTAATACAAAAGCAAAAGGTGACATTTACACAGTGTTATGATTTTCATTTTGATAGTAGATTAAGCCAAAACCTTGGTTCCGGGCAGCATTTTCTGAAGAGTTTTATATACATGTAAATATATATCATCTATCTCTAGCTATGTCTATGTATCTTAGTGGAAACCTTACACACCCTATTCAGTTCTATGTGAGAAGAGAGACCTGTGTAGAGTATCTTTTTTTAAAATTCCCATTCCAAATCTCTACAGAAAAATACTATGCTCTGAGCATCACTCTGTGAAGCCTGAGGTTGCTAGTTTTATTATCTTATAGCAGGCTTTAATTTTCATCAACTTAATACATGACTCAATATTTCTGAATCACAACACTTACACTATGATAGCTTATATCATAAAATATAGGACTTTTATCTCTTTGTCTGAGACCTGAATCACACTTCAAAAATGAAACTTGCTTCCAGATGATATCAGAGCAGTTTAAGGATGACTGAAAAGCTAATTTTATCTGCTTTTGGCTTTTACCCATCCATCAGAGACATAACTCAACCAAAGCAGTCAAAATTAACTATTTGTATGAGGCCTTAGCTTATTTTTAATGTTTTGATTAAGACGAATTCTGAAAGGATGACTATTGGCCCTTGGTATGTGGAACACATATTAGTGCATTCTTCAGTAAGGTAAATGTTGGTATATAGTAGCTAGCAATGACCAGAGTTATCCCAAAACATACACCAAATCTGTAAGAATTTTTCTTTTCTTTTTTTTATTTAAAGGAATACCTGCCTAACTATATAACAGATTTGAATGTTGTGGCATGTATTTTATTTTAAATATATTTACTAAGGATATGCTACAGAAAGGCAGCATTATGGGGTAGACAGGCAGCTTGGAATGCAGCAAAATCTGGGTTCAAGTTCTGCCACTAAAATATACTATCTATGATCCCTTGCAAATTATATGACTTAGATAATTCTTTAATACTATACATTAGAGAGTAGGTGTTAATCTGCTTTGGTAGAAGCAAATCTACTCTAAACCTCCATGCTAAATGTAATATAACCATATTTATTGGCCATAGTAAAATGAGGCATTGTATATTCACCAGGTATTTATCAAATAAGTTATTTGTAAAATGTCTACTGCAGTGCCTGGCATACAGCAGGTGCCATGTAAATACTATTTCCCTCCCTGCTTTCCCTACTGTGTGCAAGATACTGGGGTTACAAAAATAATGCTTGACTTAAGCCCTTCCTTCTAAGACTTTTCATTATATTTGGGGGAGGGTACAGACAAAACATAGGCAGCTAAATTACAATACAAGGCAGGTTATCAGGGAGGCAAAGGAGGGACGTAGGGTAAATGCTCTGGTCAAATTTGAGGAAAGCAAGCCACTCTTATCTGCAGGGATCATGAACCAAGGCTTGAAGTGATAGGATTATTCTGAAAGGCAGAGTCATTCCACCTAGGAGGTCTATACAACTACAAAGAGATAGAGCATAGCATGGCCACTTGGTTAAAATCTAGTTGTCATGACTGACTAAGCAATATTTTTTTAAAAATCAAACCTAAAACTAGAAAAGTAGTTTGGATAGAAATAGCAGGAAGCCTTTCTTTTAATTTTAATTAATTTATTTTTTAGGAGAAAGTCGGTTTTTTGTTTTTGTTTTTTTGCTTTTTGGAGGGCAATTGGGGTTAAGTAACTCGCCCAAGGTCACATAGCTAGTCTTTTTGTGTGTTAAGTGTCTGAGGCTTAATCTGAACTCAGGTCCACCTGGCTCCAGAGTCGGCCCTCTACTCACTGTGCCACCTAGCCACCCCCAGGAGAACATCTTAAATCCCAAACTAAAACATTGCCATTTTATCCAAGTCAGGCGAATCACTGAAGGTAGTCAGGAGAATCATCTCTCTCCTAGGAGATTCTTGCTCCCCTCCCCGCCCCTGCCAATCCTCCAATATCATATTTATACCTTTGGAAGGCAAACATTTTTTAGTTTTGCCCATTTTGATCAAAATCTGTCTAAAATGTATTACATATATCCTTTCTTAACAAAACAGTATTCTGAATAAAAATTATCTTTTTTATGATTCAAGAGGATGAAGACATTTAGCTCTTTACTAGTAGCCACAAATTACTATTCTTTGAAATTTTCCTTTTCTGCCTGACTTTTTTTTTGGGGGGGGGTTTCTATCTCCCCCTTGCCTTTTTGAAGTCTCTCAGTCTGGTGAGGATGCATCTCCCTGACTTCAAATCTGGCCTTCATCATGTACCAGCTGTGTGACTCTGGGTAAGATGTTTAACCCTGTTTGCCTCAGTTTCCTCATCTGTAAAATGAGCTGGAAAAGGAAATGGAAAACCATTCCAGTATCTTTGCCAAGAAAACCCCAAATGGGGTCATAGATTTGGATAGAACTATAACAAACAAACAACAGTCTCTTTGATTTGCTACTTCTAATTACTGTCAACCAACATTTATTAGCATACTTTTTACTATGTGCCAAGCACTGAGGATATAAAGACCTAAGCAGGACGTTCCCTATTCTCTGCCAGACTACATTCTAGTAGGTTGACACATAATGAATAAAAACATTAATAAAGCATTAATTATGTGTAAAAGCTTCTGCTAGGCATTGAGATAGAAAGGTAAGCAGGAAACATTTCCTGCCTTCTAGCTGCTTCCATTCTAATAAAAGGATGCAAAATTTTCACAGATGAAAAATACAACATATACAAAAACAAACAAACCTCTACATAAAACCATAACTCTAAGTGATTCTTTTAGGGTGTCATTAAACAACGTGGTAACTAAAGAACATAATCTTCCCTTAATTCATATATATAATTTTTTTTGTCTTTTTGGAGGGGGGAAGGCAAGGCAATGGGGGTTAAGTGACCTGCCCAAGGTCACACAGCTACCTTAATTAATTTTTACAAACAAATACCATATTACCAAATATAGTAAATTGTTCTTTTTATTTTATAAGAAAACATTTAGCTTATTTTTCTGGCATCATTTAGACTACACACTTGTAACTTAACTATAGACCATAGTTCTATATAATGATAGAATTTTAGAGCCAGAAGCGACCACACAATTATACTAGGTCAGCCCATTCATTTTCCCAGATAAAGGTTCCTGAGGTCCAGAGTTCACATTAATGATAGAGTTAAGATTAAAACCTTCTGACTCTTGGGGAGAATGTTCCCTCCCTTCCCCCACCTCCTTCTTCCCTCTTCCACTTTCCTTTCTCCTCCCCTACCTTCCACTGCCCAATTATGCAGCAATGACTTCCTTCTTAACATAGATTTGCTTATAGTGAAACAATATGGTATAGTGAACAGCATCCAGGGACTTGGAATAAGGAATCACTTTTGGTTCCCACTCTGATAATTACTAACATTGGTCAATTGCTCCAAGTCTCAATTTTGTCCTCTGTGAAATGCAGCCAAGCCTACTTTCACTACCAGTTTCCTGGAGTGGTAAAAAAGAAAGAGCTTTCCAAATCAAAAGGTGCTAAAGATCCTCAGTACTAATCAGTCAGTAAATACACAGGCATTTATTAAGCACCAGCTGTATGCCAGGAACTATTCCAAGCACTGGGAATACAAGGAAAGGCAGAAGATTTCATTTTCTCTTCAAAGGGCTTAATTTATCCTTTTACAATATCAGAAAGTTTAGAGCCAAGATGGCAGAGTAAAAGCAGAAGCCTGCTTAAGCTCCTGCACCAACCACCTCCAATACCTGTGAAATACAACTCTAAACAAATTTTAGAGCTACAGAACCCACAAAGTGACAGAGAGGAACAAATCTCCTGCTGAAGGCAGCCTGGCAGGTCTATCGTACTAGGCTAGGAGTACAGCGCAGTCTCCTGCGAGCCATGTGGGCCCATAAAGGGGACAGCCCTGACCAGCAGCACAGAATGGCTGGAGCAGACTTCAGGGGAGTGAATCACCAGCAGCTGTAGCAGTTTCCAGACTTCTCAACCCATAAATGCCAAAGAGAAAGTAAAAGGTCAGTGCGGAACCCTGTCAATCCAGAGTAAGAGAAGAGCGTGTCCTGCCCATGTCCCCAGGGTGAGAGGTGTTGGAGGCATAGCAGCTGCAGCTGCTGCCATGTGGCTGCCTCCAGAGTTCCTGAACTGCAGATCATATGGGAACCAAGTGACTTTTCAGAGGGCAGTCACTCTTGCTTTGATCAGCTTGGATCTGGGTTGCAGTTTTGGGTGGTGGTCCTGGGATGAGAAACACCAGTGTGCCAGAGCTTGTGGTGGCTGTAGAGAGGGAGCCCTCCTCGTAGCTCTAACAATAGTTCTGACAATACTGTGAAAACCCCAGCAATTTGGGATGCAGCTCTCTCCACTCTGGAAGCAAAGTTCTACAGTGGCAAAGAGCTCAAAAGTCAAGTAATTGACTGGCAAGATGAGCAAACAAAGGAAGCTCAATTAGACCAGAGAATCCTTTTTTGGGGGACAAAAAGTATCAAAACATAGAACCAGAAAAAGACAACAAAGTCAAACTTCCTGCATCAAAAGTTTCCAAGAAAAATATGAATTGGTTACAGGCCACAGAGGATCTCAAGAAGGATTTTGAAAACCAAGTAAGAGAAGTAGAGGACAAATTGGGAAGAGAAATGAGAATGATGCAAGAAAATCATGAAAAGTGAGTCAACAGTCTGACTGAAGAAACTAACACCTTAAAAATAGACCAACTCAAATGGCAAAAGAGGCCCAAAAAGCCAATGAGGAGAAGAATGTCTTAAAAAGTCTAATTGGCCAGATGGAAAAAGGAATTTCAAAAGCTCACTGAAGAGAATAATTCCGTCAAAATTAGATTGGAGCAAATGGAAGCTAATGACTTTATGGGAATTCAAGATAGTATAACACAGATCCAAACAAATGAAAAAAATAGAAGGCAATGTGAAATATCTCATTGGAAAAACTGCTGACCTGGAAAATAGATCCAGGAAAGATAATTCAAAAATTATTGCACTACCTGGAAGCCATGACCAAAAAAAAAGAGCCTAGACACCATCTTTCAAGAAATTATCAGGCAAAATTGCCCTAATATTCTAGAACCAGAGGGCAAAATAGAAATTGAAAGAATTCACTAATCAACTATCTCAAAAAGAACACCCTTAGGAATATCATAACCAAATTCCAGATTTCCTTGATCAAGGACAAAATATTACAAGCAGTGAAGAAGAAACAATTTGAATATGGTGGAAACCCAATCAGGATAACACAAGATCTAGCAGCTTCTAGATTAAGGGATCACAGGGCTTGGAACATGATATTTCAGAGGTCAAAGGAGCTAGGATTAAAACCAAGAATCACCTACCCAGCAATATATATATATATATATATATATATATATATATATATATATATATATATAATGTTTCAGGGGAAAAAATGGTCATACAATGAAATAGAGGACTTTCAAGCATTCTTGATGAAAAAACCAGAGCTGAAGAGAAAATTTGACTTTCAAATACAATAAGAGAAACATGAGAAAATAAACAGGAAAAAGACATAATAAAGAACTTATTAAAGTTGAACTATTTACATTCCTACATGGAAAAACAATAACTGTAACTCATGAGACTTTTCTCAGTATAAGGATAGGTGAAGGGAATATATGTGCATATATTTGTATATATACATATATGTATGTGTGTACAAATACATATATGAGTGTGTATATATGTGTGTACATGTATAGACAGAGGGCACGGGATGAGCTGAATATGAAGGGATGATATCTAAAAAATAAAATTGAGAGGTGAGAGAAGAATGTATTGGGAGAAGGAAAAAGGGAGAGATACAATAGGGTAAATTATCTCATATAAACAAGGCAAGAGGAAACTGTTACAAAGGGAATGGGTCAAAAAAATAGCCATGTGACCTTGGGCAAGTCACTTAACCCCAATTCTGCTACCTTCCCCCACCCCCTTCAAAAAAAAAACACAAACAACAAAGGGAATTGGGGGAATTTGGCTTAAGGAGGGAATAACATATACACTCAATTGTATATCTTACCCTCTAGGAAAGTAGGGGGAAAGGAGATGAGAGGGGGGATGATAGAAGGGAGGACAAATGGGTGAGAGGGCAATTAGAAGCAAACACTTTTGAAAAGGGTCAAAGTAGAAAATAGAGTAAGTGGTGGGTGGGATAGGATGGAGTGAAATAAATTTAGTCTTTCACAAAATAACTCCTATGGAAATGTTTTGCATAAGTACACATTTACAACCTATATTGAATTGCTTGTCTTCCCTGTGGGGGTGGGTGAGGAAGGAAGAAGGGAAAGAATCTGGAAATCAACATTGTAAAAACAAATGTTAAAAATTTTTTTTTTTACATTCAACTGGGAAATAAGATATATAGGCACTGGGGTATAGAAATCCATCTTTCCCTGCTAGAAAGTTAGGGGGGTGAAGGGGGAGGATATGAGAGAGCAGATTGGGGAAGGAAGGGGTATTCAGGAGGCTTGCTATTTTGGGGTGGGGGTAGGGTAAAGATGGGGAGAAAAAATTGTAACTCAAAATTTTGGAATGAAATATTGAAAACTAAAAATAAATAAATAAATAAAAGATAAAAAAAAGAGTATTTGAAAATTTTACTGACAGGAATACTGACAATCTTAAACAAAACAATCTGAGTGCTAATTTATGCATGGCAAGTATTTAATAACTAAAAATGAATGAATGAAATTGCCAGACATTCTCTTTCAGGTAATATCTGCATGAAACAATGTTTCCAAACTTCATTTTTTTTGGTTCCCAGTTGTTTCCACTTTTTGAATCATTGGTCTAGTACCTATTAGAAGGGTCACATCAGATTAGAAAGTTTAAGTGCATATGTGATTTTATTTTGTTTGGAGAATGCCCCTGATTGTACCAAGAGAAATGTTTTGAAACAGTGGCCTTGATTAAGTGTTTTGTGGGTCAGAGCTATTCTCAAGGTCAAGTAACTAATACTTTTTTCCTATGCAAGAGTGACTTCAGTATGTAGGGAGTGGGAAGTTTCACTTTACTTCATAAAACCATTCTCACCAGACAATCTAAAGCAGAACAGGAAATGTTTTGTGATAGAAGCAATATTCAAAAACATCTCAGCTATCTGTAGGATAAAGAATAAAAAGTCACATTTGCATAGCACTTTATAATTTCTAAAAGCCTTTCATATTTATTATCTCATTGTAATCCTCCCAATAACCCTGTGAGATAGTGAAGGAGGTATTTTCATCCTCATTATATAGATGACAAAACTGAGACTAGGAGAATTTACATGATTTGTCTGATTTTGCATAGCTAAAAAGTAGAGAAATAAAGATTCAAACCCAAGTCTTGTAAGTCTAACACAATCAAAGATGTGCTATATTTAACAACCAGCTTTTTTTTGGGGTGGGGGGAGTATTTACAAAACACTTTTTAATCTATATCATTAACATTTTCTCCATCACTTTCTTAAGTCTGGAAATCAACAAAATGATAAACCAAATCCTGATTTGTAGCATTTGACAATTTCCAAGGTATAAATTCTCACACTGAAAATTTAAGATCCAGTATCAGCACCATTGACTATAGCCATCCAGCACTATAGAACTGTCACTTCAATATAGTGACAACATGTCATTCAACTGATAGGCAATAGAATTGTGTGTGTGTGTGTGTGTGTGTGTGTGTGTGAGTGAGAGAGAGAGAGACAGACAGACAGACAGAGACAGAGAGACAGAGTCAGAGAGAGACACAGAGAAACAGAGATAGAGAGATAGAGACAAAGACACTAGGGTGAACAGCATTAAACTAAGAACTCAGGGTGACAACAGAAGGCCCAGTAGTGATTTCTGTGAAACTTTATACCTCTAATGGTGAAAACCTGAGGGGGGGGGGGGAGTTCAATAGGAAAATGCTAAAGAAGGCAGATATAGTTATGTTTAAGCTTTATCATTTCTCAAATGATCTGAAATTTAAAAAAAATTCCAAATCAAGTATCCAGATAAAAAGTTTAAAGTATTTTGTAGTAGAGATGAATTCAGTGAAATTCTAATCTGTTTCTCATACACTGTGGAAACTACTTTTAATGGAATGTGCTTAAATTATTTTGGTATAAGAAACATTCCTTATCATGTATAGAATGAATAATTAAGAACATGTCTAGAAAATGAAAATAGGTGTGAGAATTCATTTGTGGGAAAGAAGTTGTTTATGGGGGGCATTTTGGAAGGGGAAAATCTATTTCTTGGGCTAATGTAATAGTAAAATTACCCAACTTCATAATTTGGTTTACATTGATACTGCTGATTGACCTGTCTCTAGGGAATGCCAAGGGCATTTAGGCTTTAAAGGATGAAATATTGGAGTTGTGACACAGTTTGAATTTGGATCATAAGCATAAGCATCCTTTTGCGTATATAGAGAGAACTTAGAGACATCTGTCTTAGAAGGCTATCAAAATAACAGAGAAGAAAGTGATTACCCCCCATTTTCCCATTTAACTTCTTTTAAAATATTAAACATTTTTTCCATCACACACAGTAGATGTGTAATAAACACATTTTATGTGAAAGCGAATTGACATAAAAGTCTGGTTTTTTCTGCCAATGGATATGTAAATTATGTCCTGGCACCTTGTGTGGCATAAAGGTCATCCCAACTTCCTATCAAGGGTGAGAGAAGAATTAGGCTTATTTTTAATTTTACTAAATATTGAGTTTCCCATAAAAACTTTTCTTGTCAAAACTCTAAAATTTTTCTTATTAGATAATGTATTTTTAAAATAATATTACACAAGCTTGGAGCAATGTGTATTTAGCACACAGAGAAGTAGAATGTAAGATAGTGTGCTAAAGAGGGAAAAGAAGGCTCTAAAAAAAGTGCTCTGGAAAAATTTGAGAAAGAAGAAAATACTTCCAGCTGGTTTTATTGCTGTTTACAATATCTGATGGAATTTTAAGATAGCTTTACCAAAGACTTACTCAGTTATGGTGTGTAGGGAAAACTTATGATCAGAGGAGTATAAGGACCTAAATCAGAACTGAAAGCTGTCTCTGAGGTCATCTAGTCCTACCTTCCCATTTGGCAGATGGGAGCACTAAGGCTAATGGAACTTAAGTGATTCATCCATCCCAGTGCTCTTATGGCCCCGTGATTCTTTTGGAGAATGCAGCTGCTATTCTTCTGTAATTAAGGTTTTTTTAATCATGAAATTCCTTTTTATTTTATTTATTTATTTGCTTTTTGGAGGGGGGAAGGCAGGGCAGTTGGGGTTAAGTGACTTGCCCAAGGTCACATAGCTAGTTTTTCTGTTAAGTGTATGAGGCCACGTTTGAACTCAGGTCCTCCTGACTCCAGGGCTGGTGCTCTATTCACTGCGCCACATAGTCACCCTCATAATTAACTTTTAAAGATAATAAAATAGATGGTAAAGGTTTGAATTACCTGCAATAGAAGCCTGGATTGGCAAGTGTGTACCATTTCTCCACCAGCTGCCATTAGTAGCCATAATGGCTGACACCAGGTCAGACCATTATTTAACCTCCAAACAGCAGTATTTCCTACCCAGTGCAAGGCTTCACTATTCCTTGACACATTAGTCCTGAATTTGCTTCAGGCTCTTGACCTTTTCCCTACCCTCTTTAACCCAGATAACTAATTAAAGCTGGACAAGGCTTAGGATAAAATAGTTTTGGTTAAACCTATTCATTTCAAAGCCCCCTTTGGGCATTCTCTGTCTTTTAGAACACAGCTTGCCCTATTTACATGGAGTTGAAAGGGGAGAGTTATTTGTATAAGATAAAAAAAACTCCTTTTCAAGACCTAAATCTACCTTGACACTCCAGATAAAGACTGCATTTTGTAACATCTCAAAGGCTCTGGCACACATGAAATTGTATTTTACAGAAGCCTAAAAATAAGCATCCACATTGTTCTAAAACTCTGATATAATTCAAAGACAATTAACCTTTTTAGAAGAGAAATAATACATTTAAGGTAACCTTGAATTTTATTTTATGATTAAATTCTCACTCACCATGCATTGATTAAGGGCCTATTTTGGGCCAAGTGCCAAGGATAGAAGTATCAAAGTAATATATTTTCTGCTCTCAAGGAATTTTCATACAGAATGTATATAATATATTCATAGACAAGTAGGCTTTTGTTGTTGTTGTTCATTTGTGTATGATTCTTTGTGACCCCATGGGGTTTTCTTGGTGAAGACACTGGAATGGTTTGCCTTTTCCTTCTCCAATGGATTAAGGCAAACAGGGTCATATAGCTAGTACTATTATCTGAGGTTATATTTGACCTCAGATCTTCCTGCTGCAGGATCAGCACTCTATCCACTGAGCCACGTAGCTGCACTGAAACTGTCCCTCCCTCACCCAAATATTTGGTGTCTAAGCCACAGTTTCCACCTGGCTCTTTGTAGTTTGTTTGGTTTGTTGTTTGTCTTTCTTTCTCTGAAGGGGATCATTCCTAAATCATCAGGAGGGTGATGTCATGACTTGCAAGTGAATTGGATTTAAGTGAGGGCGGGCTGTGCAAAGTCACCAGCCTCACTTTCTTCTCAGGAGCCATCTGGGACCAGTCACCAGATATATATCAGGATGACTGGAGATGGCCCCTGATACAGCAAGAGAACTTGGCCTGTAGTAGGTTATATACAAATAAATACCCAGTGATGGGATTGAGGGACAGCATTACCTGGGGGTGTTGAGGGAGGGGATCAAGAAAAGTAGTGAAGTTTGATCTGACCATAGAAGGAAGCTAAGCATGCAGAGAGGAAGAGCTAGTGAAGGAGAGCATTCCATACACCAGGGATAGCTTGCATGAAGCCAAAGAAATAGGAGACAGGATGGATTGTATAGGAAAATAGCAAAGAGATGCTCAGCATTGTTGAGAGCATAGAGGGCATGTGAAAGAAGAGTGTGTACTCATCCTAGAAAGATAGGCTTGGAGCCAGCCTCTGAAAGTCTCCAAATGCCAAACAGAGGAGTTTGCATTTTATCTTAAGGGAAATTGTGTGTGTATGTGTGCGCGTATATGAGAGAGAGACAGAGAGAGACACAGAGAGAGAGACAGAGAGAGAGAGAAAGAGAGAGAGACAGAGAGAGAAAGAGAGAGAGAGAGAGAGAGAGAGAGAGAGAGAGAGATTTGGAGGCCTAATGTGTGGTGTGATAAAACAATGTACTTTTCTTTTTTAAAAAGCTCTATTTTGTCAGAAGAGGTAGTATGTGAACAGTGGCAGTATATTATTTTTCAAAAGTTGGAAACAGCAGTGCATTGATTTCAGGGTTCACCACAGGATTGGCAATGTAGCAGATCTTATATGTCCTTTGGAAAAATAATAAATTTGTACAGTTTTTCAAGACTTCATGAGGGTTTGATAAATTGCTGGATTTAGTTACCCTTTTCCTCCTGTGGTGACTAGTTTCATCCACTCCCACTTGCTAAGTCAACTGATTTGTGATTTTCTCATGCCCCATTTTTCTCCCAATTTCCTTAAACAAGCAGGGCAATTTCAAAGTGGCCCTTAACTCTCACCTCTCCCTCTGACTAGGTTCAACTAAAGTTCTTGTGAATGCATTATGTTTTCCATTCCTTCAAGACTTTCACACAAACTGAATCAGACAACAAAAAATGTTGGCAGAAAGGAAATGATGTAGTCCTGGGAAGATGAGGATTCCCAGAGCTGTGAATTCTTGACAAGCTCATATTCATTTTGTGCTGGTATGGGCAGGTCTGGCTACCTCTGGCTCTCTGAAAGACACACTGTCCTTTGTTCCTTCACTCAACCTAGCACTCTCCTCTCACCAAAATCAGTACAATCTACAGATTAAAGAAAAAATCTCCTTAATGGTCATCTGAGAGAATTTTTTCTTAAATAATTTAAACCTGATTAATCCTGTTTCATCATAGAATTTCCAGAAAGTTTTTTTAGATGTGCATTAACTCTAGGAGGAAATTCACCTTGCTCCTTTTTAGGAATTAGTAAATCAGACTGCTTTTTTAATTAAAAGGTACTCATGAGTTTTTACCACTATTATTACTATTTAAGGCAATATTTAGGCTCTTTTGTTCTCTTATTATTATAAAAAGTGTTTTGCAAAGGTCTATATAAAATTCTTGTCATTAGTGTGAATATCAATTCTGCTGTCTATTACCCCTGTTTTATTACCAATTACTTGTACAAATAGTTCAGGAGTAAGTTTTTTCAGTTGTACACTATGTATTTTTCATATTCTTCTTCTTTTTTTCTGTCTATCTGCTAATGCTGCTCTTTGCTCTGATGAGTTGGTAGTCTAATTGTTCAGACAACTGATCATAGTGTCTCCCTCTCTGAATTTTCCAATTGTGCCAAAATACCTATGGTGAACAATTTTAAAAGCAGCACTCTCTTTCAATATTCTTTCTTAGTGCTTAGTATCTACTAAGTATCTACTTAGTATCTACTAAGTCATATCAATGTGAATAATATGTTGATAGGTTTTTACTTTGTCTAGTCAATGCTTTTGCTCTCCTGGGTTTCACACAGATAGGCTGCATTAGTCAGAAATAATTTTCTTTGTTCTTTTTGTTTTCTCTATTTTTTTATTGCTTCCCCTTTCTGAGAATGCATTTTGTTTGAGTTTTCATATTTAACAACTTTTTAAAGCTGCCCCCTCCTTTTTCTACTTTATATTACCTGGGATTTTTTTTATCTTTGCTTGTGCCTTAACAACAACAACAACAACAACAACTTCTCCTCCTCCTCCTCCTCTTCCTTCTCCTTGTCCTCCTCCTTCTCCTCTTCCTCTTCCTCCTCCTCCTCCTCCTTGTTCTTCTCCTTCCTTCCCGTCCTCCTTACTCCCCTGGGCAAATCACTTAACCGTATTTGCCTCAGTTCTTCATCTGTAAAATGAGTTGGAAAAGGAAATGGCATGCCATTCCAGTATCACCACCACCAGCTTCCTCTTCCTCCTCTTCTTCACCCTTCTCCTCCTCCACTTTCTATTATTCTCCCTTTATATTACAAGTCTATGTCTGGCCCAAATACCTTGGTCACATGTATACTCAAAGTTGTCAATGTCTTCCAATTTTTCTCACTAAAAATAGAATTGTAGGATCATAATATATCTTAAGCTGGAAGGAATCTCAGAGGCCAGCTAGCCCAGATCTCTCACTTTACAGATGGGGAAACTGAGAACCAGGGAGATTAAAGGAGGAGGCCAGGGTGATAGAGGTAGTGAAAAAGATAAGATTTAAAGAAGTTCTTCTGATAGCAGGGTCAGGCTTTTTGTAGTGTGTCACAATGATACCCACTGAGGCTCTCTTAATAAGAAGCCAGTGTAACTTTGGGGAAACCTCCTTTTAAAAAAGTCCTCTTTTGCTCCTTGAATTCCTTTTGAACTTCATTGAAGTGTCTTTTTTTCTTTCAAACTTGCTACAGAATGTGGTTATGTGGAAGGACTATGTTGGCAGTTACTTACAGCACTTGGCTATTGGCTAACTGCGAGATGCTACAATAGTTAGGGAGAGGATTGTGTCTGAGGGGAAAACAGCTGATCTTTCTAAATAAGGTAGATATGTAACATCTGGAAAGAAGTGAATAAAGCTCTCAAATAAATTATGTTAAGTTCCCAGAGCCTGAGGCTGCATGTGCAAATGGTTCCACCTCACTGAGACCAGCACTGGGGAGTGAAGGCATGGAGTTGCATCTCTGCCAGTCAAAGAATTGTGCCAGGGAATAATGAGGGAAACTGACCACCCTTAAAGCTAGCAAGTGTTCTTCCTTGCTCCAAATGTTCTCCTTGGCTGTTACATTTATGAAATGAACTCAATCATTGCCCCACTACATGTATGCTCTGGTTAAATCAACTGTGTGCCAAACAGACAGGTTTGTACTTCAGAAACCCCATTTAAGTCTAGCTGGACTTGCTTGGCAGCATCAGAATTTCAAGCTACCAGATCACAATAGCATCAATAAATCAAACATCGGCAAACATAAAAGGTTCTGTTTCATGATTACAGTAGACTTTGGGCATTGGAGGACACAGAATGTCAACCGAACTGGCAAAGAAAGCAAGCATTTACACTTCAAAGGTCACTTATGACAGTCTACTTTTGCACTGCTGCCCAGGCAATAATACTTTAAGTGGCAAAATCATACTAAGAGTAAATTTGTGTCCAAATTAAACCAACAGCTGTGTGCTTTGATAGTGATTAATATCCACACTATATAGGAAGCTTTGCTTTTTAGTCTGTTATACCCATAGGAAAAAAGTAGTCATTTGGTAATATGCCTGCTTTGAGCTAATGCCAACTCTGCTCCCTGTTTGTCTAAAAATGGGTAGTCGAAGCTCTCTTGGGAATCAATGCTTTCTTCACCTCAATGTTGAAACACCCCATTTAATAGCCAATGGGAGATGAACATTGACTGCCCTGGAGAAATATTCTTCCTGGGTTTCTAAGGCTATCACTAGGACTTGATGAAATAATAGTTGCTTCTCCCTAGCTTCCATATTCAGAATCTGAAAATAGCCTCTTTCAATGGATGAGTACCTATTTTGTGTCTCTTTGAAACAGATTTGCTGACACCAGCCTGCTTGCTGTTCTTTGTATCCATCATTTCATCTCATCTTCACCCCTTTGTAGATTGTCTTTCCATGCATGACATCAACTCTGTTCACTTCCACCTCTTAGAGTTCCTAGCTTTCTTCAAAGTTCAACTCAAATGTTGCCTTCTTCAAGATAAATATTTTTGATTCCCCCAAGCTGCTAGCACCTTTCCCCAAATTACTTAATACTTATCCTGCATATACTTTGTATTTACATATATGTATGTATGTAGGTATCTGTTATTTCCCCTGAAAGAATATAAATTCCATGAGGGCACGGGTTCTTTCAGCTTTGTCTTTTTATCCCTTACGTCTTAGAACATGGTAAGTTCTTAATAAATGCTTACTGATTGATGATAGCATATATATATATATATATATATATATATATATGATAGCATACACATATATATATATGATAGCATATTACATACATACATATATATAGGCATGATTCTAATGCCAACAATTTTAGGATTGTTGTTGGGATGAAATGGGATACTCAGAGGTCATTGATCATTTAACAAAGGAGGAGGTTTACTTTGCCCTAACACAGAATAAGCCAAATGTTAGTAAAATAAATTTCCTCCCCAAATTGATGAAACAAATAAGTCATTAGTGAGAGGAGAAGAATCAGGATATACCTGTAAAATTGTTAAACTATGTGCATAGTATGTCAAGGTCTTAAGGAAGTTAGTAAAGTGTAAATATATACAAATAGTGAAAAACTGTTTTTTTTTAACTAAGCTAATAAATTGAAAATTCACATTGCCATTTCAGTTTGTAGTTTGTCTTTAGAAATGTGGATTTGGCTATAAATTATTATATGTTCATTCATCAATGTAGTGAATAGGAATGCTTAATTGATCATAATTGATTTTTAAAGTTTGTTTATGTTTTAGGGTTCCTACTATTTCTGAGCTAGGTCAATAAAATTTATCCATGAGATCCTACAATCAAAGTGAAAGACTATATGCATTAACATATATGTATTATATATCTACTATTACAATTGACCAGACTGACTTTTCAATTTTTCCTCAGTTATATTGACAGTAATTATACACTTTTGGTTCAATTATATCCCATTTCTCCCCTTGTTTCCCCAACTAAGCACTATTAGGCCTGCCCCAGAGTATAATATAACTTCTAGTCCTATATTTCCTATTCATCTCTTATTCTTCTAAAAGGAGTTTTCAATACTTTCTGGGTTTAGTTAGCCATGGTCCCTGGAATGAGCCATGTCCACCCTTGTTTCTGAGTCCTTGCTCTTTCTATAATTCTATCCCCTCTATTCTTTCCTCCCAGGTAAATATCCATTTTTAGGTCATGCCTCATGTTTCAGATGATTAATAATAACAGCCAGCATTCATACACCACACACACACACACACACACACACACACACACACACACACACACTTTTAAGGTTTATACAAGGGGTGGAGAACCTGTGACCTTGAGGCCACATGTGGCCCTCTAGGTCCTCAAGTGCATTCCTTTGACTACATTTGTTTTGTGAAGTTTGTATGTGGCCTGGAGGCTACTGGTTCCCTACCTCTGGTTTATAAAGTTGCTTTTTCCCCTAAAAGAATAGAAGCTCCATGAGGGCAGGACTCTTTTAGTTTTGTCTTTTTATCTCTCACATCTGAATGAATAGTTCTTGACACATAATAAGTGCTTAATAAATGATCTTTTTAATATCTCATTTTATCCACATAACAACCCCAAGATGTAGGTGCTATCATCATCTCCATTTTACAGATGAAGAGACTGAAATAGACCACGGTTAAATGACTTACCAAGTGTCAAAGAGCTTACTGGGAGTGTTCAAAGCCACCCCTGAACTCAGGTCTTCTTGACTTCATGTCCAGTGCTCTCTGATCTCTACCTGCCACTTTCATTATTCTCTGAATTCCCTCAGAATTTACTGTCTATATGGGTCATTTTGGCACTCTTATATTGTTAATATGTTATTATTATTTAAAGGTTTACTTTGAACTAATCTGTCTCCTTTACATGACTGCAAATACCTCAAGGGTAAAGGACTTACCTTATTTCTGTTACTTAAACAAAGAGCTACTTAATACAAATTCGCTCCTCTCAATTGATTTGTTTATATCTATGGAAACTCCAGTCTATATAGCCCTTAATGCTAGTTATAACATTAAAGAACAGATTGTAATGGTGTGCTTGGTGAATTGTCTTATATAATCTACCCAGGATCATCAATCAAGGTTAACAAATGGATTTTTAAGGAAAAGAGTTAGAGAAGGGAAGTGAATAAGAGCTATCACCATACATACCATCAAGTGAAAATAACCCAGAACCACCTTAAATATTAAACTTTTATACTAATACACTATTGATGGAGCTGTGAAACTGGTCCAACCATTCCAGAGAACAATTTGGAACTATTTTCAAATGGAAATAAAACTGCACATAACCTTGGTCCCAGCAATACCACTACTTGGTCTGACTCCCAAAGAGATCAAAGAAAGAGGAGAAAGACCCCATACATACAAAATACTTATGTCAGCTCTTTTTATAGCAAAGAATTGGAAATTGCATTGAAAGAAAAATAGACTCAATGTCTCTTTCAAATGACAACTTTTCATATATTGGAAGACAAGTATCTTAACCCTACACCACTATCCATGAATGTCCTCTTTCCCAATCTAACCATACCTTTCAGCTGATTTTCATATGTGTCATATTCCAGGTTCTTCACCATCCTGGCTTCCCTTTTCTAGATTCACTCTAGTTTATAAATGCCTTCCTAAAATGTGATTTTCCAAGTTGAGTATAATCCTCTGGATGTTGTTCTGAGCAGAGAAGAACACAGTGAGCTCCCTACTCCTGGACACTGCTGGAGTGAAGAAGGAAACTTTGAATTTTGCCTTAAATGTCCATTACTTGGCAACAAACAATTCTGAAAGAATGCACTGATCAACCATAGTTCTGGAAGACTAGTGATGGAGAATACTGCTTACCTTATATTATGTCATCTTAAAAAATCTCTGATGGGCACTCAGCAATCACACTGGCCAGCTATTTCAGTGAACTGGAATATACATACATATATGTGTGTGTATGTGTGTGTGTGTGCATATACACACCTATACACATATCCATGTATGAGTCTATGTATATATGTGCCTTGTATGAACAAGGGCAGCTGGGTACTCTCTGACTTCAGTTTCAGAGGCAGTGCCTGAGGTAAAGCTGATAGGGTGTGTGGAGGGTGGGGAAGAGTAAATTTACCAACAACAATAAATCCTAACTACTGATATTTATGTTGTACTCTAAAGTCTCCAAAGTCCTTTATGTCCATCTCATTTGGAAGACCTCAGCTTCTAAGCCACTTCTGGCCACTAACCCAGACCCAGACCCTGGCCATCCTTTTTAGTACTAGATGCACCCAAATCACTTCATGTAAAATATGAAACCAAAGGAAACCCAGAAACCCTCAAGGTCACATAAGTAGTAAATATTAGAGATGGTATCTGAACCCAGATCCTATGACTCCAGACCCCCTGTGTTCCTTCTATGGAATCAATATTTGTATAGTAACCCATGCCTTTGTAAATTTTTCTTGTATCTTAATGTCAAATTTTCTATTCAACTCTGGTTTTTTCATCAAGAATACTTGAAAGTCCTCTATTCCACTGAATGACCATATTTTCCCCTGAAACACGATACTCAGTTTTGCTAGGTAGGTGATTCTGGGTTTTAATCCCAGCTCCTTTGACCGCTGGAATATCATATCTCAAGCCCTTTGATCCCTCAGTGTAGAAGCTGCCAGATCCTGAGTTATCCTGATTGTGTTTCCACAATATTCAAATTATTTCTTCCTGGCTGCTTGAAATATTCTGTCCTTGATCTGGGAATTCTGGAACCTGGCTATAACATTCCAAGGAGTTATCTTTTTGGGATCTTTTTCAGGAGGTGATCTGTGGATTCTTTCAACCTCTATTTTGCCCTCTGGTTCTAAAACATCAGGGCAGTTTTTCTTGAGAATTTCTTGAAGGATGATTTCTAGGTTCTTTCTTTGATCATGGCTTTCAGGTAGAGCAATAATTTTTAAATGACCTCTCCTGGATTTAGTTTCCTGGTCAGTGGTTTTTCCATTGAGATATTTCACATTGCCTTCTATTCTTCCATTTTTTGGACCTGTTTAACAGCATCTTGATTTCTCATAAAGTCACTAGCTTCCATTTGCTCCAGTCTAATTCTGAAGGAATGATTCTCCTCAGTGAGCTTTTGATATTCTTTTTCCATCTGGCAAATTTGGCTTTTTAAAGCATTCTTCTCCTCATTGACTTTTTGAGCCTCTTTTGCCATTTGAGTTACTTTATTTTAAGGTGTTATTTTCCTCAGTCAGGTTTTTGACTCTCATTTCATAATCTTCTTGCATCCTTCTCGTTTCTCTTCCCAATTTTTCCTCCACTTCTCTCATCTGCTTCTTAAGGTGCTCTATGGCCTGTAACCAGCTCATGTTTTCCTTGGAAGCTTTTGGTGCAGGAGTTCTGACTTCACTGTCTTCCTCCTGTTCCATGATCCTTTTTGTCCCCAAAATAGGAGTCTAATTTTGGATTCTTCTGTTTGCTTTGCTTCCTTTGCCTGGTCATGTCGCCACTCAGTTACTTAACCCCTGGGCTTTTTGCCATAGTAGGACTCTGCCACCAGACAGGGGAGCTTCATTCCAAATGCTGGGGTTTTCTCAGCTGCCAGAGGTATTAGTTGGGTAACCTCTCTGAAGCCTCCACCAGCTCTGTCAAGCTGGTCACACACCCCAGGACCTCCACCCTACACTGCAATCCAGATTCAAGCAGGTTAAAGCAAGAGTGATTACGCCTCAGACTGGTCACTTGGTCCCCATACAGTCTGCAGGCCAGGAGCTGAAGCTGCCACATGTGGTTTCGGCTGCAGGGGCTGCCATGTCTCAGCCACTTCTTGCCCTGGGGGAAGAGGCCAAGGAACTCCCAACTACTGGATTCCAAAGTCCACACTGCACTGACTTCTCACTGTGTCCTTCTCATCTACGTGTTGATAATTCTGGACCACCACAGGTGCTCTGGAGACCATCCAGCTGGTGTTTGGTCAGGCTTGCCCTGGGGCTAAAACCTCTGGCTTGTGTGGGCTGGGGTCAGCTCCCAGAGTGCTGTGCTGGCCAATTCCTGCTGACCTGCTGGGCTGTCCTAAGTGGGAAGTTAGCTTCTCTGTGTCATTTTGTGGGTTCTGTAGCTCCAAAGTTTGTTCAGAGTCACCTTTTACATGAATTGGAGGAG
>WOXC01003530.1:0-13283 GCA_011680675.1 Gymnobelideus leadbeateri | reverse complement strand
GACGGGACGTAACATGTCTGGATGTCAAATTTTCTATTCAACTCTGGTTTTTTCCTCAAGAATGCTTGAAAGTCCTCTATTCCACTGAATGACCATATTTTCCCCTGAAACAAAATACTCAGTTTTGCTGGGTAGGTGACCCTTGGGTTCATTCCCAGTTCTTTTGCCCTCTGGAATATCATATTCCATGCCCTTCGATCCCTCAGTGTAGAAGCTGCCAGGTCCTGGGCTATTCTGATTGTGTTTCCACAATATTGAAATTGTTTCTTCCTGGTTGCTTGTAGTATTTTCTCCTTGATCTGGGGATTTTGGAACCTGGCTATAATATTCCTGGGAGTTTTCTTTTTGGGATCTTTTTCAGGAGGTGATCGGTGGATTCTTTCAACCTCTATTTTGCCCTCTGGATCTAAAACATCAGGGCAGTTTTCCTTGAGAATTTCTTGAAGGGTGATTTCTAGGTTCTTTCCTTGATCATGGCTTTCAGGCAGTCCAATAATTATTAAATTGTCTCTCCTGGATCTATTCTCCAGGTCAGTGGTTTTTCCCATGAGATATTTCACATTGCCTTCTAATCTTTCGTTTGTTTGGATCTGCTTAACAGCATCTTGATTTCTCATAAAGTCACTAGCTTCCATTTGCTCCAGTCTAACTCTGAAGGAATGAATCTCCTCAGTGAACTTTTGAGATTCTTTTTCCATCTGGCAAATTCGACTTTTTAAGGCATTCTTCTCCTCATTGCCCTTTTGGGCCTCCTTTGCCATTTGAGTTAGTCTATTTTTTAAGGTGTTGTTTTCCTCAGTCAGGCTGTTGACCCTCATTTCATACTTTTCCTGCATCCTTCTCATTTCTCTTTCCAATTTTTCCTCCACTTCTCTTATTTGATTTTTAAAGTCCTTCTTAAGGTCCTCGATGGCCTGCAACCCACTCATGTTTTCCCCTGGGGCTTTTGGAGCAGGACTTCTGACCTCACAGTCCTTTTCCCGCTCTATGCCCCAAAAATAGGAGTCTAGGGTTGCATTTTTCTGTTTCCATTGCTTTGGCATGTTGCCACTTAATTGCTTGACTTTTGGGCTTGTTGCCACACTATGGCTTTAAGGCCAGATAGAGGAATTTTCGTCCCCAACGTGTGGGGGGCAACTTCCGTTTCTGGCAAGCTGTAAACCCACCCACGACTTCCACCCTAGATCACAATCCAGATCCAAGGAGGTTAAAGCAAGAGCGATTACCCCCCAAGACTGATCGCTGGATCTCCCCACGATTTGTAGGCTGGGAGCCGGAAATGCCTCTGAAAACTACAAAATGGCGTGTCTCCTCAGCGGCTTCTAGCCCCCAGGGGAAGGAGCTGACACATTCCCCAAATACAGGTCCCAAAGTCCATAGG
Organism: Gymnobelideus leadbeateri; assembly: GCA_011680675.1. Classification (NCBI taxonomy): domain Eukaryota; kingdom Metazoa; phylum Chordata; class Mammalia; order Diprotodontia; family Petauridae; genus Gymnobelideus; species Gymnobelideus leadbeateri. The sequence continues at coordinate 11,902 of WOXC01003530.1, read as the reverse complement.
ACACTAACCTCTTACTTTGTCCTAGGCAAGTCTATGTTAATAATTCTGGAGTCTCCACAGTTCCTGGTGTTCTGGGGTTCCTCCAGCCGGCTGCTGGCCCTGCCGCCCTGGGGCTAAAACCTCGGCTCAAGTGGACTTGGGCTCGGCTCGGCTCGGCTTGGCTCCTGTGCTCTGAGCTCTGCGCGCTGCCGGCTCCCAGACCGCTGCGCTGGTCCTTCCTGCAGGGTGCTGGGCTGTCCTCAGCGGGAGGTTAGCTTCTCAGTGTCGTTCTGTGGGTGCTGGGGCTCCAGAAGTTTTTCAGAGTCCTTTTTTACATAGTTTGTGGAGAATCTGGGGGCAGAGAGGCTTGGACGAGCTGTTTCTACTCCGCCATCTTGGCTCCCTATCACAGCTTTCTTTTAGCTAGTTGTCTTAAACACATGCACATATCAAATGCTTTCACTTCTTTTCTTCGAAATGGCATCATTAGGTTTTCCCCTATTGAAACTGAGGAAGGCAGATATAAAGGCCTTTTGCTTAAAAAGTAAAAGCAAAGCTTCAGCAGTCTGACTAAAGATGTCGAGGATTAAAGCAACTCTGTATACAACAGTGCTTTGAATTCAAGTATTTTAAAGACTTAAGAGAAATTCAGGTTTTGACCTTTTTTCAGATAGACTGTTGCAAGCATATTTGGTAGAAAAGGTAAATCTGAGAATAACTCTCTAGAAACAAGGATTACCCAAAAGTTCTTTTTTGTCACAGCTTTCCCTTAGCTAGTTTTCTTAAACTCCGGCATTACAATTCAAATGCTTTTGCTTTTTTCCTGGAAATGGCATCATTAGGTTTTCCCCAATTGAAACCAAAGAGTGCAGATATAAAGGCCTTTTGCAAAGAATGTAAAAGCAAAGCTGCAGCAGTCTGACTAAAGATGTGGAGGAAAAAAAGTAACACTTTGTACAACCGTGCTTTGAATTCAAGTATTTCAAAAGACTACTGAGAAATTTAGGTATTTACGTTTTTTCAGATAGATTGTTAAAAGAATGTTGGGTAGGAAAGGTATATCTGGGCATAACTCTCTAGAAACAGCGATTATCCTGAAGTTTGTTTCTATCAAAGCTTTCTCTTAGCTAGTTGTCTGAAATGCAGTCATTACAGGGGGTGGAGCCAAGATGGCGGAGTAGAAACAGCTCTTCCAAGCCACTCTGCCCTCAGATTCCCCCCAAACTATGTAAAAGGGGACTCTGAACAACTTCTGGAGCCCCAGCACCCACAGAACGACACAGCGAAGCTAACCTCCTGCTGAGGACAGCCCAGCAGCCTTGCAGGAAGGACCAGCGTAGCCGTCTGGGACCTGGCAGCGCACAGCGTGCATAGCGTGGGAAGTCGAGCTCGGGAAGCCTAGCCGAGCGGATTCCAGGTCCGCGTGAACCGAGGTTATAGCCCCAGGGTGGCAGGGCCAGCAGCCGGCTGGAGGAACCCCAGAACACCAGGAGCTGTGGCAACTCCAGAATTATCAACATAGACATGCCTAGGACAAAGTAAGAGGTTAGTGTCCTATGGACTTTGGGTCCTGTATTTAGGGACTGCGTCGGCTCCCTCCCCTGGGGGCTAGAAGCCACTGAGGAGACATGCCATTTTGTAGTTTTCACAAGCAGCTCCAGCTCCCAGCCTGCAATTAATTGTAGGGAGATCCAGTGATCAGTCCTGGGGGGGCGGGGTAATCGCCCTTGCTTTAACCTCCCTGGATCTGGATTGTGATCTAGGGTGGAAGTCGTGGGTGGGTTTACAGCTTGCCAGAAATGGAAGTTGCCCCCCACACGTTCGGGACGAAAATTCCTCTATCTGGCCTTAAAGCCATAGTGTGGCAACAAGCCCAAAAGTCAAGTAATTAATTGGCAACAAATTAATTGGCAACAAAGATGTAAAGAATTTTGCTAAAAAAGTTGATGCAAAGCTGCAGAAGTCAGACTAAAGATGTGGAGGGTTAAAGCAACTCTGTGTAAAACAGTGCTTTGAATTCAAGTTTTTCAAAAGACATCTGAGACATTCATGATTTTACCTTTTTTTAAATAGATTGTTACAAGCATGTTTGGTAGAAAAGGTGTATCTAAGCATACCTCACTTGAAACAGGGATTACCCGGACGTTCTTTTCGGGCACTGCTTTCTCTTAGCCAGTCGCCTTAAAGGAAGACATTACATATCACATGCTTTGGCTACTTTTCTTCGAAATGGCATCATTATGTTTTCCCCCATTGAAACCAAGAGAGGCAGATATAAAGGCCTTTTGCTGAAAAAGTAAAAGTAAAGTTGCAGCAGTCTGACTAAAGATGTGGAGAGTTAAATCAACACTGTGTACAACAGTGCTTTCAATTCAAGTATTTCAAAATACTTCTGAGAAATTTAGGTTTTTACCTTTTTACAGATAGACTGTTGCAAGCATGTTGGGTAGAAAAGGTATATCTGAGCATAACTCTCTAGAAACAAGAATGAAAAGTTGAGATGAGATGGCTGTGTGTAAGACAACTCACTAAGAGAAAGGTGTCACAGAAAAGAACTTCTGGTAATACCTGTTTCCACAGTGTTATGCTCAGATATACCCTCTCTACTAAATATGATCAGAATAGGCTATCTGAAAAAGAGGTGAAAACCTGAATTTCTCAGAAGTCTTTTAAAATGCATGAATTCCAAGCACTGTTGTACACAGAGTTCCTTTAACCCTCCACATATTTAGTCAGCCTGCTGAGGCTTTGCTATTACTGTTATTGCAAAAGGCCTTTATACCTGCCCATGTTGGTTTCATTGGGAGTAAATCTAATGATGCCATTTCCAACAAAAGAAGACCAAACAATTTAGATGTAATGGCTGTAGTTAAGACAACTAGCTAAGAGAACCTTACACAGTAAAAAACTTACATGTATTGCCTTTTTCTAGAAAGTTATGGTAAGATATACCTTCATTCAAGGCAACTGGCTAAGAGAAACTGTGACCGAAAAGACCTTCCAGGTAAAAACAGTTTCTAGAGAGTTGTACCCAGCTATACCTTTTCTACCAAAAATGCTTGTAACAGTCTATCTGAAAAAAAGCAGGAATATGAATTTCTCCGAAGTCTGTGGAAATACTTGACCACAAGGCACTGTTCTACACAGAGTTGCTTTAACCCTCCATAACTTTAGTCAGACTGCTGAATCTTTGCTTTTACTTTTTAACAAAAGACCTTGGTATCTGCCCTCAATCTTTTCAATGGGAGAAAACCTAATGATGCCATTTCCTTGAAAAGGAGCCAAAGCATGTGATATGTAAAGCCACCAATTAAGATAAGTAGCTAACAGAAAGCTGGATAGAAAAGAACTTTCAGGTAATCACTGTTACTAGAGAAGTATACTCAGATATACCATTTCAACCAAACATGCTTGTAACATTCTATCTGAAAAAAGGTAAAAACCTGAATTTCTCAGAAGTCTTTTGAAATATTTGAATTCAAAGCACTGTTGACACAGAGTTGCCTTTGCCCTAGCTAAGAGAAAGCTTGACAGAAAAGAACTCCCGAGTAATCCCTGTTTCTAAAGGGTTTTGCTCAGATATACCTTCTCTACCAAACATGTTGTAATACTCTATCTGAAAGAAAGGTAAAAATCTAAATTTCTCAGAAGTCTTTTGAAATATTGAATTCAAAGCACTGTTGTGCATAGAGTTGCTTTAACCCTCCACATCATTAGTCTGACTGCTGCAGCTTTGCATCTACTTTTTTAGCAAAAGGTCTTTATATCTGCCCTTTTTGGTTTCAAAGGGGAAAACTTAATGATGCCATTTCCAGGAAAAGAAGCCAAAGCATTTGAAATGTAATGCAGGGGTTTAAGAAAACTAGCTAAGGGAAAGCTGTGACAGAAAAGAACTTCTGGGTAATCCTTGTTTCCAGAGAGTGATGCTCAGATATACCTTTTCTACTAAATATGCTTGTAACACTCTATCTGAAAAAAAGGTCAGAACCTGAATTTCTCTGAAGTCTTTTCAAATACTTGAATTCAAAGCACTGTTGACACAGAGTTGCCTTTGCCCTCCTCATCATTAGTCTGACTGCTGAAGCTTTGCTTTTACTTTTTTGGCAAAAAGCCTTTATATCTGTCGTCATTGGTTTCAATGGGGGAAAACCTAATGACACCATTTCCAGGAAAAGAATCCAAAGCATATGCAATGTAATGCCCTCTTTGGTTTCAATGGGAGAAAAATTGCAACATTAGCATTTCTCCCATTGAAATCCATGAGGGCAGATAAAAAGGCCTTTTGTTAAAAAACTAAAAGCAATGATTCAGCAGTCTGACTAAATTTTGTAGGCTTAAAGCAACTCTGTGTATAACAGTGCTTTGAATTCAAGTATTTCAAAAGATTTCTGAGAAATTCAGGTTTTTACCTTTGTTCAGATAGACTGTTATAAGCATATTGGGTAGAAAAGATACATTTGTGCATAACTCCCAAGAGACCGGGATTAGCTGGAAGTTCTTTTCTCTCACAGCTTTCTCTTAGCTAGTTGTCTTAAACACAGACATTACATCTGAACTGCTATGTCTTGTTTTTTGGAAATGGCATCATTATGTTATCTCCCATTGAAAGCAATGAGGGCAGATATAAAGGCCTTTTGATAAAACAGGAAAAGCAAAGCTTCAGAGGTCTGACTAAAGATGTGGAAGGATAAAGGAACTCTGTGTACAACAGTGCTTAGAGTTCAAGTATTTCAAAAGACTTCCTTAGCTAGATGTCTTAAACACAGCCATTACATCTCAATTGCTTGGTCTTCTTTTCTTGGAAATGGCAGCATTTACCTTTTGACCTTTGAAACCAATAAAGGCAGATATAAAGGCCTTTTGCTGATAAGATAAAAGCAAAGCTTCAGCAGTCTGACTCAAGAAATGCAGGGTTAATGGAACTGTGTGTACAAAGTGCTTAGAATTCTAGTATTTCAAAGGTCTTCTGAGAAATTCAGGTTTTCACCTATTTTTCAGATAGCCTATTATGAGCATGTTTGGTAGAGAAAGTATATCTGATCATAACTTGGTAGAAAAAGGCATTACATGTAAGTTCTTTTCTGGGAAAGGTTCTCTTAGCAAGTTGTCTTAAACACAGACATTACATCTGAACTGCTCGGTCTTCTTTTTTGTAAATGTCATTATTAGTTTTTCTCCCATTGAAAACAATGAGGGCAGATAACAGTGCAGAAACAAGGGCCTTTTGCTAAAAAAGTAAGAGCAAAGCTTCAGCAATCTGACTAAAGATGTGGAAGGATAAAGGAACTCTGTGTACAAAGGTGCTTAGATTTCAAGTACTTCAAAAGACTTCTGAAAAATTCAGGTTTTCACCTTTTTTTCAGATAGACTATTCTAAGCATCTTTTGAAGAGAAGGCATATCTGACCATTACTCTGTAGAAACAGGCATTACATGTAACTTCTTTTCTGTGAAAGGTTCTCTTAGCTAGTTGTCTTAAACACAGCCTTTACATCTCATTTGCTTGGTATTCTTTTTTTGGATATGGCATCATTAGTTTTTCTCCCATTGAAATCAAAGAGGGCAGATATACAGGCTTTTTGCTAAAAAAGTAAAAGCAAAGCTTCAGCAATCTGACCCAAGATGAAGAAGGTTAAAGTAACTCTGTGTACAACAGTGCTTAGAATTCAAGTATGTCCAAAGCCTTCTGAGAAATTCAGGATTCTACCTATTTTTAGGGTAGCCTCTTCTGAGCATGTTTGGTAGAGAAGGTATATCTGACCATAACTTGGTAGAAACAAGTATTAAATGTAAGATCTTTTCTCGGAAAGCTTCTCTTAGCTAGTTTTCTTATACATAGCCATGACATCTCAATTGCTTGGTCTTCTGTTGTTGGAAATGGCATCTTTAGTTTTTCTCCCATTGAGACCAATTAAGGCAGATATAAAGGCCTTTTGCCAAAAAGGTAAAAGCAAATCTTCAGCAGTCTGAATCAAGATGTGGAGGCTTAAAGGAACTCTATGTACAACAGTGCTTAGAATAAAACTATGTCAAAAGACTTCTGAGAAATTCAGGTTTTCACCTGTTTTTCAGATCACCTCTTCTGAGCATGTTTGGTCGAGAAGGTATATCTGACCATAACTCTGTAGAAACAGGCATTACATGTAAGTCCTTTTCTGTGAAAGATTCTCTTAGCTTGTTGTCTTAAACACAGCTATTACATCTCACCTGCTTAGTACTCTTTTGTTGGAAATGGAAACATTTGCTTTTTGATCATTGAAACCAATGAAGGCAGATTAAAGGCCTTTTGCTAAAAAGGTAAAAGCAAAGCTTCAGCAGTCTGACTCAATATGTGGAGTGTAAAAGTAAGTCTATGTACAACAGTGCTTAGGAATTCTAATATTTCAAAGGACTTCTGAAAAATTCAGCTTTTCACGTATTTTTCAGACAGCCTATTCTGAGCATGTTTGGTAGAGAAGGTATATCTGACCATAACTCTTATATATATATATATATAATAATATATATATATATATATATATATATATATATATATATATATATATATAAAGGCGTTTAGCTAAAAAAGTTAAAGCAAAGCTGCTGGAGTCTGACTAAAGATATCAAGGGTTGAAGCAACTCTGTGTACAACAGTGCTTTGAAATCAAGTATTTTAAAAGACTTCAGAGAAATTCAGGTTTTGACCTTTTTTCAGATAGAACGTTACCAGCATATTTGGTAGAAAAGGTATATCTGAGCATCACTCTCCAGAAACAAGGATTACCCGGAAGTTCTTTTCTGTCACAGCTTTCTCTTAGCTAGTTTTCGTAAACACAGGCATTCCATATCAAATACTTTAGCTTCTTTTCCTGGAAATGGCATCATTAGGTTTTCTCCCTTTTCAATCAATGAGGCTAAATATAAAGGCCTTTTGCTAAAAATGTAAAAGTAAAGCTTCAGCAGTCTGCCTAAAGATGTGCAAGGTTAAAGGAACTCTGTGTACAACAGTGCTTTGGATTCAAGTATTTCAAAAGCCTTCTGAGAAATTCATGTTTTTACCTTTTGTCAGATAGACTGTTACAAGTAGGTTGGGTAGAAAAGTTTTATCTGATCATAACTCTCTAGAAACAGAGATTATGTGGTAGTACCTTTCTGTAACAGTTTTCTCTTAGCTAGTTGTCTTAAACTCAGTCATTACTTATCAAATGCCTTCGTTTCTTTTCCTGGAAATGACATCATTATGTCTGCTCCCACTGAAACCAGTGAGGGCAGATAAAAAAGGCCTTTTGCTAAAAAGTAGAAGAAAAGCTTCAGGAGGCTGATTAAAGATGTGGAGGCTTATAGAAACCTTGTGCACAACAGGGCTTTGAAATCAAGTATTTCTAAAGACTTCTGAGAAATTAAGGTATTTTAGCTCTTTTCAAATAGACTGATACAAGCACGTTTGGTAGAAAAGATATATCTGAGCAGAACACTCTAGAAACCGGGATTACCCGGGAATTCTTTTCTATCACAGCTTTCTCTTAGCTAGTTGTCCTAAACGAAGGCATTCCATATCAAACGCTTTGGCTTCTTTTCCTGGAAATGGCATCATTATGTTTTCTCCCTTTGAAAGCAATGATGCAACATATAAAATCCTTTTGCTAAAAAAAGAAAAAGGAAAGCTTAAGCAGTCTGCCTAAAGACATGGATAGTTAAACAACTCTGTGCACAGAAGTGCTTTGAATTCAAGTATTTAAAAAGACTTCTGAGAAATTCAGGTTTTTACCTTTTTTCAGATAGACCATTACAAGCATGTTTGGTAGAAAAGGTATATCTAAGCATAACTCTCTAGAAACAGGGATTACCCGGAAATTCTTTTCGCTCTCAGCTTTCTCGTAGGTAGTTGTCTTAAACGCAGGCATTCCATATCAAATGAATTGCCTTCTTTTCCTGCAAATGGCATCATTTGGTTTTCTCCCATTGAAACCAATGAGGGCAGATACCAAGGCCTTTTGCTAAAGAAGTAAAATCAAAGCTTCAGCTTTCTAAATAAAGATGTGCAGAGTTAAAGAAACTCCGTGAACAACAGTACTTTGAATTCAAATATTTCAAAAGACTTCTGAGAAATTCAGTTTTTTACCTATTTTCAGATAGACTGTTACAAGCAGGTTATATAGAAAAGGTATATCTGAGCATACCTCTGTAGAAACAGGGATTACCCGGAAGCTGTTTTCTCTCACAGCTTTCTCTTAGCTAGTTGTCTTAAATGCAGGCTTTCCATATCAGATCCTTTGGCTTCTTTTCCTGCAAATGGCATCATTAAGTTTTCTCCCATTGAAAACAAGGAGGACAGATATAAAGGCCTTTTCCTAAAAAAGTAAAAGCAAAGCTTTACCTTTCTGACTAAAGATGTGCAGGGTTAAAGTAACTCCATGTACAACAGTACTTTGAATTCAAGTATTTCAAAAGACTTCTGAGAAATTCAGGTTTTTACCCATTTTCAGATAGACTGTTACAAACATGTTGGGTAGAAAAGGTATATCTGAGCATAACTCTCTAAAACAGGGATTATGCGGAAGTTCTTTTCTGTCACAGCTTTCTCTTAGCTAATTGTCTAAACTGCGGGCATTCCATATCAAATGCTTTGGCTTCTTTTCCTGGAAATGGCATCATTAGGTTTTCTCCTGTTGAAACCAATGAAGGCGGATACAAAGGCCTTTTGCTAAAAAAGCAAAAGCAAAGCTTCAGGAGTCTGACTAAAGATGTGGAGCGTTTATGCAACTCTGTGTACAACAGTGCTTTTAAATCAAATATTTCAAAACACTTATGAGAAATTCAGGCTTTTACCTTTTTTCAGAAAGACTGTTACAAGCATGTTTTGGTAGAAAAGGTATATCTGAGCATAACTCTAGAGAAACAGGGATTACCTGGAAGTTCTTTTCGCTCTCAGCTTTCTCTTAGGTAGTTGTCTTAAACGCAGGCATTCCATATCAAATGAATTGCCTTCTTTTCCTGCAAATGGCATCATTTGGTTTTCTCCCATTGAAACCAATGAGGGCAGATACCAAGGCCTTTTGCTAAAGAAGTAAAATCAAAGCTTCAGCTTTCTAAATAAAGATGTGCAGAGTTAAAGAAACTCCGTGAACAACAGTACTTTGAATTCAAATATTTCAAAAGATTTCTGAGAAATTCAGTTTTTTACCTATTTTCAGATAGACTGTTACAAGCAGGTTATATAGAAAAGGTATATCTGAGCATACCTCTGTAGAAACAGGGATTACCCGGAAGCTGTTTTCTCTCACAGCTTTCTCTTAGCTAGTTGTCTTAAATGCAGGCTTTCCATATCAGATCCTTTGGCTTCTTTTCCTGCAAATGGCATCATTAAGTTTTCTCCCATTGAAAACAAGGAGGACAGATATAAAGGCCTTTTCCTAAAAAAGTAAAAGCAAAGCTTTACCTTTCTGACTAAAGATGTGCAGGGTTAAAGTAACTCCATGTACAACAGTACTTTGAATTCAAGTATTTCAAAAGACTTCTGAGAAATTCAGGTTTTTACCCATTTTCAGATAGACTGTTACAAACATGTTGGGTAGAAAAGGTATATCTGAGCATAACTCTCTAAAACAGGGATTATGCGGAAGTTCTTTTCTGTCACAGCTTTCTCTTAGCTAATTGTCTAAACTGCGGGCATTCCATATCAAATGCTTTGGCTTCTTTTCCTGGAAATGGCATCATTAGGTTTTCTCCTGTTGAAACCAATGAAGGCAGATACAAAGGCCTTTTGCTAAAAAAGCAAAAGCAAAGCTTCAGGAGTCTGACTAAAGATGTGGAGCGTTTATGCAACTCTGTGTACAACAGTGCTTTTAAATCAAATATTTCAAAACACTTATGAGAAATTCAGGCTTTTACCTTTTTTCAGAAAGACTGTTACAAGCATGTTTTGGTAGAAAAGGTATATCTGAGCATAACTCTCGAGAAACAGGGATTACCTGGAAGTTCTTTTCGCTCTCAGCTTTCTCTTAGGTAGTTGTCTTAAACACAGGCATTCCATATCAAATGCTTTCACTTTTTTTCCTGCAAATGACATCATTTTGTTTTCTCCCATTGAAACCAATGAGGGTAGATACAAAGGCCTTTTACTAAAAAAGTAAAAGCAAAGCTTCACCTTTCTGACTAAAGATGTACAGGGTTAAAGCAACTCCGTGTACAACAGTACTTTGAATTCAAGTATTTCAAAAGTCTTCTGAGAAATTCAGGTTTTTAAAGTTCACTGAGGAGATTCATTCCTTCAGAGTTAGACTGGAGCAAATGGAAGCTAGTGACTTTATGAGAAATCAAGATGCTGTTAAGCAGATCCAAACAAATGAAAGATTAGAAGGCAATGTGAAATATCTCATGGGAAAAACCACTGACCTGGAGCATAGATCCAGGAGAGACAATTTAAAAATTATTGGACTACCTGAAAGCCATGATCAAAGAAAGAACCTAGAAATCACCCTTCAAGAAATCCTCAAGGAAAACTGCCCTGATGTTTTAGACCCAGAGGGCAAAATAGAGGTTGAAAGAATCCACTGATCACCTCCTGAAAAAGATCCCAAAAAGAAAACTCCCAGGAATATTATAGCCAGGTTCCAGAATCCCAGATCAAGGAGAAAATACTCCAAGCAGCCAGGAAGAAACAATTTCAATATTGTGGAAACACAATCAGAATAGCCCAGGACCTGGCAGCTTCTACACTGAGGGATCGAAGGGCATGGAATATGATATTCCAGAGGGCAAAAGAACTGGGAATGAACCAAGGGTCACCTACCCAGCAAAACTGAGTATTTTGTTTCAGGGGAAAAGATGGTCATTCAGTGGAATAGAGGACTTTCAAGCATTCTTGAGGAAAAAACCAGAGTTGAATAGAAAATTTGACATCCAGACGCAAGAAGTAAGAGATGCCTGAGAAGGTAATCAGGGAAAAGAAATCAAAAGGAACTTATCAAAGTTGAACTATTTACATTCCTATATGGAAAAGCAATAACTGTGACTGATGATATCTTTCTCACTATGAAAATAATGGAAGAAGGGGGTGTGGTCATATGAATACATATGTGAATGTGTGTGTATATGGTTACAGTTATATATGGATAGAGGGCATAGGTTGAATTTGTTGGGAAGGGAGAATACTCAAGGGATGAAATTATGAGGTGAGAGAGGAAAGTGGCAAGAGGAGATGGGGAGAGACAGGGTAGGGTAAACTATCTCATGTAGGGGAAGTGGTTGCAAAGGAGGGGGAGAATAAGGAAGGCTAAAAAGGCAAAACCACATTCACATTGAATTTGGTTCAGGGAGAAAATGACATACATACTAAATGGGATGTCTCAACCTGCAGCAGGATAGGGGGAAGGGGGATGAGAGGAGGGATGATGGATGGGAGGGCATCCTTGGGGTGAGGGGAGGTTGGAAGTACCCACTATAGAAGAGGGACAGGATCATGTAGGGAATGGACCAGGTGGGGGGTGGGATGAGTGGGAGGGAATTATAAGCAGCCTTGCACAATATATCTACTATGATAATGTTTTGCATAGCTAGACATGTACAACATATACTGAATTACTTATATCCCAAGAAGGAATGGGTGACAAGGGAGGAAGGAAATGGATCTGAAATTCAAGGTCGTAACATTAAATGTTTCAAATATATATAAATACTATTATTAATACTCTTTTGCCTATAATTGGGAGATAAGATGTGCAGGCATTGGGACACAAAGATTCATCTTCCTCTAATGGAAAAGTCGATGGGGGTATGGGAGAAGGTATGGGAGAGAGCAGATTGGAGGAAGCGATATCTTGTGGGACTGCTATTCTGGGAGGTTGGGTAGGGGAATAATGGGGGGAAAATGATTGTAACTCAAAATCTGGCGGAAATGAATGATGTAAAACAGAAGTTAATAAAGTATTTGTTAAAAAAAAAAA
>WOXC01003529.1:0-79209 GCA_011680675.1 Gymnobelideus leadbeateri | reverse complement strand
TCTCCTCTCTGGGTTTTTGTGACATTGCACTCTTGGTCCTCTTTTTTGCTTTCCTGCTCACGTTTCATTCTCTTTTAATGGATCTTCATCCAGTTCATGGTCATTAACCTGTATCCCTATGACAGCCCCAGGACAACATTGCAGATCACCATTCCATATGGCCTACCACCTGTAGTCCCATTGCATTTCCAAGTGGAGACACTAGAGAGTGGAGGGGCAGTGGGTATCCAAGAAAGATCTGTCACAGACCTTCTCTTCTACCCCTTTGCTGTTTCACTTGGTAATCCCATAAGCTCCCATGGTTCCAAGTATCATCTTTATGCTGATGATTTCCAAATTTATATACCCAGGCCTAATTTCTCTCCCATGTTCCAGTCCCATATCATCAACTGTCATTTAGACACATTCTGTAGTTATCTCAGCACCACCATCCTGTAAGACACCCAGGCTTACAACATCAGTGTCATCTTCAACTCCATACTTACTCCACATAAGCCTATCTGTTATCAAATATTGTCATTTCTACCTTCACAGCATCCATTGTATGCACCCTGTCTTTTCTCCTCTGACACTGTCACCACCCTGGTAGAGACCTTTGTCACTTTTCAGCTTTATAATTAAAGACCTGTCTCAAGTCCCTCCCCACTACAATCCATCCTCCTCTTAGACTAGGTATTTTCCTAAAAAGGTCTGGCCACATCACCTCTTTACTCTATAAGCTCTAGTAGACCTTTATTACCTCTAGGGTCAAATATAAAATCCTCTGTTTGGTACTGAAAGTTCTCCATCACGTGTCTCCTTTCCAGTCTTTGCACACTTTACTCCCCTCCAGGTGTATTTGGCCTATTTACTTTTCCTCCCAGTTGACGCTGCCATCTCCTGTCTCTGTCTTTGCACTGGCAGTACCCCATACTTGGATGGCACTGCCCCTTCACCTCTGCCTCTTAGCTTTTGTGCTTCCCTCAAGATTCAATTCAAATATCCCGTTTGTCAGGAGGTTTTTCTAGACTCCATCCCAACGTTCAGAGAGCCTTCTCTCTGAGATGACCTGTTTCCATTATATATATCTTGTAAGTACAGTTATTTTCCTGTAGTCCTTCCCTTCCCCCTCCATTATTAGACTAAGCTTAATTGAGAGCAATGACCATGATTTTGCCTTTCTCTGTATCCCCAGTGCTTAGTAGAGTGCTCAGCACATAGTAGGTATTTCCTAAGTATTTGTTGACTGGTTGGTTGACCTTTGTCCCAATTAAATGAGATGCTATAAGTAAATCCTTTTACAAAGGCTTTACAAAGGAAGTGTCCTAATAATAGGCATAATCATGAGTAACATTTATTGTGCCCTGATACTGAATGCTGTTGAGCATGCAAAAAGCAAACAGGGCATCATTCTTGCTCTTTTGTCAATCCAATCCAATAGTTATTTATTAAGCACTTATTGTATAGAGAGCCTTGCATTCAACATAAAAAACAGTTATTAGGCAGATCTTCCTCTCAACAAGTTTAAAATCTAATGTGGGAAAACAATCAGAGGCTCTTTGAGGTGGAAGGGGCCCCAGAGGCCATCAGATCTACTTGGGACCTATACAAGAATCTGCCTTTAATAACTTCAACAAATGGACACCCAGCCTCCACTTAACAACCTCTAGGGATGCAGAAGGCCCTCCCTCCGTAAACAACCCATTCCTCTTTGGCATGGCTCTCAGTGTTGGGAAGTTTTTCCTTACATCTAACCTAAATCTGGCTTTGTTGCTTCCACCTGCAGCAATTAGGTCTATCCTTTGGGACCAAGCAAAACAAGGCTACTCCTTTTTCTATATGACAGTTCTTCACTCTTTTATGAGGCAGCTAGGAGGCACAGTACCATAGTCCAGGGTGCTAGACCTGGAGTCAAGAAGACCTGAATTCAAATTTGGTGTCAAACACTTATTAGCTGTGTGACCCCAGTCAAGTCACTTAACCACTGTTTGCCTTAGTTTCCTTATCTGTAAAATGGGGATAATAATAACGCCTACTTCCAAGGGTGGTTGTGAGCATCAAATGAGATAATAATTGTATTGCTTAGCACAGAGTCTGGTATACAGTAAGCAGTATGTAAATGTTTGATATTACTACTACTACTACTACTACTACTACTACTACTACTACTACCACTACCACTACTGCAATTATTCAAACACTTGAAGATAGCTAAAATGTTTCCCTGAAGTCTTTTTTTCTAGACTAAACATCGTAATGCAACATAATCTCTAATACTCTGTAGCACCTGGTTGCCCTCCTCTGGACAAGCACCTCTAATTCAATAGGTAACATAGCATAGAAGCAGAAACCATTAAGGTTGAAAGGACCTTAGAGGTCATCTAGTCCAGTGGTGTCAAATTCAAATAGAAACAGATGCCCAAGGGTCATATATGCCACAAGTCTGACATCTCTCATTCTAGTCCAACTGACCACTTGAGTCAAGGAAGCCAGGGGTTACAGCTTCCCAAACTGACTGTGATACAGAACGTGTTCACATTCCCATTGCCGTAACTTTAGGGATTATGAAACACTTTATAGTCCTATGAGGTAGGTATCTATATGTCCATTGTATAAGTGAGGAAAATGGAGGCTGGGGCAATGAAATAACTTAACAGTCACAAAGCCAGTAAGTGACAGGGCAGTTACCCAGTTAAGACTTCACATCCATCCCATTTTGCCCTCCAGAGACAAAGATGTCCCTTTAGCTGTTGCCCACCAGTCCCTCAGCATCCATTTCCCTAGCCACTAGGTCTTCTATAGAGTTCTGGTAGCAATAAGAGGGGCTCTACACAAACACACATATAAAACCTGGGTCAGGGATGGGGAGGGGGGCAAGTCTAGACCTGTAATTTTATCAATTTAGAGAACTCTTGCTGAAAGAGACCTTGCAACCTGTTAATAATGTTTATTCTTAGAAAGTTGCCTGAGGACACTGAAAGTTTAAATGATTTGCTCAGGGTCACAGTCAGTAGTATGAGAGACAGGACTTGAACCTAGGTCTCACCAACTGTAAAACTAGCTCTATCATCCGCCACTCCCTCCCACCTCTTGGTATTTTCTTACCGTAGATCTATCTCACTGCAGTGTGAGTTGGGTCCAGTGTGAAAGGGCTTTCTCATCCTCACAAAGAGTGGAACCAAGGAGGAAGGGCAGGGAAGTATAGAGAGAGATTCTCATCTTCTCCTGGTCTGCCCCTACCCCACTCCCAGCCTCTCCCTCTCTGCCCACTGAAGACCCTTATGACTTCTCCCCATTTGCTTTCATCCTTGCCCCAAAGACCTTTTTGACCCGACGTCCTCTTTGCCCTCCTCCAGGCCCTGTCCAAATGCCGTGATGATGTGACATTTTGCTGTGAAGAGCGGCTCCGGGTGGTAGATCTCATGAATCACTGCTTTGATTCAGTGCTGGTGGAGGCTGGGCGTCAGTCCTGGATCAATATCAGCCGAGTCCACACTCCTAAGGTGCAGGGTACCGCCAGCCCACCAGTCAACCCTGTGGGGGTCAACCCCCCAGGTGCGTCCTGCCCCAGTGTGGGGACACTCTTCCCTCACCTTCCTGAGACACAGTCCTCATGGAACTGGACAGACTTACACCCCTATGTCCCCCCTCACACCCAGTAACCCTTAGCATCTAGTAACATGGTCAGTGGCCCTTCATCATTAGAAAGGCAACTTGGCAGAGTGAAGAGAGTGCTTACTTTGGAGCCAGTGAGATCTGGGTTCAAATTCTGCTTGACACTTACTGGTGGTGTGACCCTGAGTCTCAGTTTCTTCATCAGCAAAATGAGGGATTTGGGCCAGAAGGCCTCCAACATCTCTTCCAGCTCTAAACCTATGATCCTATGATCCTGCTCCTAACGAGCTTGTGGGCACTAACCCTCTCAATAACACCCAGAGTGACCCTCTTCAATAACATGTACCCTGGGGAAGCCTCTTCAACACTGATGATTTATGGAGCTGCATCTGTAGTTGGAATTTCCCTATCAGGAGTATTTCAGGGATAAATGTAAAAGTCCTAGACTTCAGTTCAAGAAATTGACTTCAGAAGTCAAAGATATAAGGCCCATTGCTTAGATAGCAGCATGGAACCATGGGAAGGATGCCAAACTCTAGTTACAGGGGCTGTTTAAATCTTGGATCTTTTACTTGCTACTTATGGGACCTTGGGTCAACGACTTCCTCTCTCTTGGCCTCAGTTTCCTCATCTGTAAAATGAAGGGATTGGACTAAATGGCTTCTGAGGTCCCTTTCAGCTCTCACTCTGTGGATTCTATGATGTTATAAGACTTCACAAGACAAGATGGGGAGATATGACTAGAGAGCATTAGGTCTGAAAAATATCTGAGAGCTTTATCAACCTCAAGCTCAATGTAAACCAACAGTGTGATATGGCAGCTAAGAAAAACAGCCTAATCTCTTGCTGTCCTAAGAGAGGTACAACTTCCTGAGATAAGGAGGCAACAGTTAATTCCACTTTCCCTGGTAAGATCACAGCTGAAGTGTTGCATTCAATTCAAAGCATCACAATTTAGAAAGGCTCTTGATGGGCCTGGGCATGTCCAGAAGGGACATGGGGAATGGGGAAGGGTCTTAAGTCCTTCTCTCAGCTCCAGGCATCTTTTCTGACTGTCCCCCATGCCTGAAATGCTTTCCTTCCTCAACTTTGCCTGCTGATTTCCTTGGCTTCCTTTAAGCTCCAACAAAAATCCCATCTTTTACAAGAAGCCTTTCCCAACCCCTCTTACTTCTAGTGCCTTCTCTTTGTTAATTACTTCCTAGTTGTCATGTATATAGCTTGATATATATATATATATATATATATATATATATATATATATATATATACACACACACACATACATATATAAGAGTGTATATATTTTTTCATGATAATTTACCCCATTAGATTGTAATCTCCTTGAAGGAAGAGATTTTTTTGTGTCTTTTTGTATCCCTAGGACTTAGCACAGTGCCAGGCAAATAGTAGGCACTTAATAAAAGTTGATTTATTGATGACTGAAGGAACTTGGGATGTTTAGTACAGAGAAGAGGAGGTTGGGATGGGGGAGAAGGGAGTAAGATGATAACTGCCTTCAATTATTTAAGATGTTGCTAGGTAGAAATGAGATTAGACTTAAATTTGAGGTGGCTTATGGGATAAAAGCTCTGGACTTAGAATCAAAATGGCCTGAATTACAATCCTGTCTTAGATGCTTACTGGCAGTGTGACCCTGGGCAAGTCCCTTAACTTCTGTTTCAGTTTCCCCAACTGTAAAATGGGGACAATGATAGCACCAGTTTCACAGGGTGACTGTGAGCACAAAAATGAGATAATATTCATAAAGTATTTTGTATAGTGCCTGGCATAGAGTATCAGATGTAGATAAGTGCTATCTGTTATTGTTGGCTATCTTGCCTCCGTTTCCCCATCTGTAAATGAGGATAACAACAGTATCTACCTCCCAGGATTGTTGTGAGGATGAAATAAGCTAGCATTTGCAAAGTGCTTTGCAAACCTTAAAAACACTGTATGACATTAGCTATTACTGTTAGTAAAAGTATCCAAGGCAAGATTCTAATTCAATTCATCCTAATTCCAAGTCCAAAATTCTTATCCCGTGTGCTGTATCAAATAAATGTAATCTCACCCTTCACATGGCAATATTTCAAATGCTTGAAGGCATTTATCATCTTCCCCCACTCCAGCCTTTTCTTCTTTAGGCTAAACATCCCAAGTTCCTTCAATCATCACTAAGTCAACTTTCATTAAGCATCTCTATTTGACAGGCACTGTGCTAAGTCCTGGGGGTACAAAAAGTCTGGTGAAAGTCACAAAAAAACAAATTGAGGTAAGGAGAACCTTTCTAAACATTAGAACTATATAAGTATGTCATAGATTCAGGAGATAGTGGACCCCCCCCTTACTGGGGGTCTTCAGGTGAAGGCTGAGTGATCACCAAGAGACACTTTTTCAGGGATGGGTTGGTCCAGAGGGTCACTCAAGTCCCTTCCAACTCAGAAACTCTAATTCAACAACTACCTCATTGACCTTGTGAACCTGTCCCTCCCCCCATCCCCCAATACTCCATGTAACCCTGTGAGCATGGAATCTGATTCAATGAGCGTCTGCTCTCCAGTAATGACCCCAGTGAACTTGTAAATATCTCCTCTTCAGCAATCTCTCCCTTAGTGACATTGAATTCTTCTGGCATCATATCTAGCAGTAATAACAATTAATAAAAGCCCTCATTTCTATGGCACAGAAAATTTTTACATGTAGTTTTTTGACCACAATCCCATGAACTGAGTAAGGAGAGTGAGAGCTCAAGTGACTCGTCTGAAGTCTTACAGCCTAGACTTCAGGCTGCAGCTTCATATGGCCCTCTAGGTCCTCAATTGCAGCCCTGACTGAATCCAACTGGATTGAGGACCTAGAGAGCCACTGTGGCCTTGAGGCCGAAGGCTCCCCACCCCTGGCCTAGACATAGCACAACAGAGATTTTGGGGATGCCAAGTCTGGTTGTTAAGAGAGACCTACAGAAAAACCGAGATAATGACAGAGAAACTGAGAGAGACACAGACACAGACAAGTCTCCATAGGTATAAAGAGAGGGAGGTGAGGAAAAGATGGTGAAAACTCAGTTGTCTTGGAGAGCTCTTCCAAGGGACACTTTCTCTGCCCCCTCAGAGTGTAACTTGGCTCTGAATGATGCCAAACGACTGCTGATGGAGGGAAAAACAGTACTGGAGGACATGAGAAAGAGCGAGCATCATGCCCACACCTGGCAACTGCACGTCAACAAGTCTGTGGGGAGTTCTCTGTCCCGAAAGATGCAGGAAACGATTAAACTCAAGGTGAGCTGGGCAAAGGGGCGGGCGGTGGCCAGGACTGGCTTTGGATGGGGAGTGCAAAGAAAGTATACTCTATTATCCTATTCCAGGCTCTGTGCTAAGAGCCAGCAATACAGATATGATATGAGCAGAAAAGCTAGCCACTGCTTGAAAGGGGCCTGCCTTCTAATGGGTGAAGGGGAAATGAAGGGGCCCAGAACATGGCGTATTTTTGTAATCTGGAAGCCAGGAACAGGAACAAGAGAAGACCCATCCACCAAATGGAGGCTCAATGGATCACCATGTGAAGAGTTGTTTGGTTGGATAGTTGGGGATTAATAGTAAATACATGTAGAATTATTTGGATGTTTGGTTGAGGTTCAGTGGGAGCCATATTTGGAACTGATTTGAGGGAAGAGATAATTTGAAGGCTGGTTGGGGGTCACATAGAGTTCATTGGGGATGTGCATGGAGTTGGATGGGGATGGCATGTGAAGAATTGATTTCAGGGTAGAGGCCTAGTAGAGTTATTTGGATGGCTAGTGGAGAGCTACACACAGAATTGATGCATGGAATTGATTTGTGGGGCATTTGGCCGCTAATTGGGAGCATTGTGGAGTTGGTTCAGGGCCCTGTGTGGAATCTGTTTGGAGAACAGTTAGGGGTTGTGTCTGAAGTGGACTTGAGCATAGTTGGGAGTAAATGGGGCTAGATGGTACCATACATGGGAGGGGTAGTGCCTACATCTCCATAATAAACTGGTTGTGAGGCCCTGCGTAATTTAATACAATCATAGGATCATAGATTTGAGCTGGAAGTAACCTTAGAGTCATTGAGTCCAACCATCTCATTTTGTAGGTGAGAAAATAGGTACAAAGGGGTTAAGTGACTTGCCTAGCACTCAGCTAGCATATAAAGCAGTATTTGAATTCAAGGATCAGCACCCTATCCACTGCGCCACACTGTCTTCTCTCAGGAAAGGCTGAACATGATGACTGGGCTCATGAGAGGGACCATCAACCGAGTCAGGAAGTTCAAGGAAGAGATTCTTACCACAAAGGAACTCTGCAAGGTAGGGAGGGGCCTTCCTTGTGGGCAGGCAGGGAGGGAGGTCAAGGGAAGACAGAGGAAGCATGGAGGGAGAGGGGGCTATCTCAATCCTCAATAACTATACACTCCATCCCCAGGGTCCTGTATGTGAAAAACACCTGGAAAACCGAGAGAAGTTGGAGAGGCCCATGGTGCGGGTGTTCCAGAGACACGTTGGCACCCAGCTTCCAGAAGCCAGTCGCCTTTCTATGGTACAACCTTGCCCTCCCATCTACAGAACCTGCCCTTTTTTCCCCTCCCCTTCACCTCCTTCCTTTCCCATCTTCTCCAGTTCATCTTTCCTTTTCTCCCACTGCCGTTTACTCTCTTCTCCCCAAACTCTTCCTCCCTCAAATGATCAATCAACAAACATTTATCCAATGCTTACTATGTGAAGGGCCCTATGTTAGGTGCATTTAGGGTTAGGGTGGTGCAAAGTGTAGATGAGAAATTCTCCTTGCCCTCACAGATAATTCAGACACACACACACACACACACACACACACACACACACACACACACACACACCCTTTTCTGGCACAGGCAGAGACCCCATTATCTTACTCAGATGACAACCCTCCTCATGGAGAACACTGGACAGCAGTGATATCCTGGGCCCTAGGGAGGGTACTAGGGAGCTGCCTCTTGAACAGTGTGATGATGTATAAGGGGAATGCCTTGGAGAGGAGACTGGACCACGTGTGAACATTCTGTAGCTGCTTCTGTTTGGCTGACCACATGGTTGGAAGGAGCCTTTGGTTTTTGTTTGTTTGTTTGTTTAATTGACAGTGTCAGTAGCTTCCAAAGGGCCTAAGTCAGCTCTAGGCAGATCTCTGATTCCTTGTCTTCGTTTGCACCCTGTTGTTGTGACACCATGCAGTGGAGAGACCATGTAAGGGCTAGAAGGAGCCTTAAAGGCCATCTAGTCCCCCCGGAGTAAGGGGAAGGGCCTTCTGAGGACATATGGCCCTCAAGGAATAGAGCATCCTTGGCCTTTTCACTCATTCTTTTCCAATCCAAGCAAAGGGAGTGCAGACTCCAACATTGAGGAAGAATGAGAGTCACAGAAATCCAATAGTCAGAGTTCAGGCTTCCCTATGTGGTTTCCTGGCCAGTCAGTCCTCCATCACCATTCCTTTGGTTTGGGAAAGCAGGGAGCAGATCTGTGGTGATGCTCAATGAAGAAACTCCCTCCACCAATGCAGATAGGTGCACATTCTGCAATGCTGAGAATAACGAGGGGCCCTGAGAGTCGGTGACTTCTCCAGGGTCACACAGTGGGACCTGAACTCAGAGCTTCCTGGCTCTCCAGACACAAGGAGCTCTCTCCTGGCAGTCACTCCCTTCCCTCTTTCCCTAAGTCTCCCACCTGGCTGGCTGCAGGTCCTTCTCTCCAGCCCCTCCCAGGTCATCCTCCTATCTCCTTCCCCACTGCTCACACGGCGTCTCCCACCACCCCCATCCCGGCCCTCCCCGCAGGGCAGCAAAGAGCTTACATGCCAAGCTACCAAAATGGATAAGGACCTGAAGAAGCTGACAGCCGCCAAGAAGCACCTCACTACCTGTCTGCGCCACAAGCAGATAGGCCACCAAGTAGATTACGATGTGTTGCGCCTGCGCCTGCGCCAGAGCCACCCACATGTGACCTACGAGCAAGTCCAGCGCATGTGCCCCGAATGACCCCTGCCCCACCCCCGTCCCCACTTTCCAATAAAAGTCAGATGGACGGAACTGTGTGGTGTCTCTAACTCCGGACAGAGCAGGAAGGGGCCCTTCCTTGTACAGATGGGGAAACTGAGGCCCATGGAGGGCAAAGGCTCACAGGTTGGAAGGGACAGGATTTGAACCTGGTCCTCTGGCTTAAGTGACTTGTCCAAGGCATACAGCTGTCTAAGGCTGGATTTGGACCCAGGTCCACCTGACTCTAGGGCCAGTACTCTTGGCAGTTCCACCAAGCTGCCCCAATCAATTTTTTTCCTTTCTTTTTGGAGGGGGAAACGAAGGGCAATTGAGGTTAAGTGACTAGCCCAAGGTCACATGGCTAGTAAGTGTTAAGTGTCTGAGGCTGAACTTGAACTCAGGTCCTCCCGACTCCAGGGCCAATGCTCTTATTCACTGTGCCACCTAGGCACCCCAAAATATATATATTTTTTATGAGTTCACAGACTCCAAGTTAAGAACTTTGATCTAGTTAAACTACTGATTTTATAGATAGGCATTCACTTTTGATCACTGCACAGTGTTCACCGCAGAAGAGGCAGCTAAATGGTGCAGTGGATAGAGCACTGGGCCTGAAGTGAGGAACACCTGAATTCAAATACTCACTCAGGCATTTCCTAGCTGTGTGACCTTGGGCAAGTCACTTAACCTCCATAAAATGGGGGTGATAGGGCCTACCTCTAGGCTTGTTGTGAGGATAAACTGAGATGGTACTTAAAAAGTACTTTGTAAACCTTAAAGCACTATATAGCTAGTACTGGGCTAGCTATTACATAGATTTAGGTTTTCTTAGAGATGATCATTGAACCCATGAAGGCTGAAAAGTTCACCAAGGATTGAACTCCTTGGTGCAAACTGAGAAGAATATAGAGCAGAGGTTCCCAAACTTATTTAGCCTACTGCCCCCTTTAAAAAAATTTTTACTCAGTGCCCCACTGAAAATCTACCTTCTTTAACCCTTGAACATTTTTTTTAATTTGCATCATTTCAAAAAATATAAATTTAAATGATACATCTTAAACTTAATAATTTATTGTAAATTTGTGGGGGTTTTCCTGCATTGAAATTTTGACACAATATTGTGTCATGTAACTGTATAGTATCATATTGTAAACAAGTCATTACATAAACAGCACATGCTGCTAGTGCATGCTGGACTTCCCTACAATGGCGACACACTAGCCTGCCAACACTTGCTTGTTAAGATCTGTTGGTAGACTTGACCACTGATCAGTTACAACTTGTATTTTGAGTGTTTATTTGGAAAATAATGCAATCACTATGACTTTAGCTCTATTATACAACAGATGAAACATACATGATCAGTTTTTCAAAATTTTCTTCTCTTTCCTTATGTTTGTACCACCACCTTATTTTTATTCAACGTCCCCCAGTTGCACCCAAGCTACTACTACCTTCTTGGATCATTCCAGCACCCCCCCCCCCCAGAGGGTGGTATCACCTATTCTGAGAACCTATTGTGGAATACTACTGTGATGTAAGAAATGATGTGTTATGATTACAGAGAGGCATGAAAAGAAGAATATAAACTGATATAGAATGAGAAAACAATATAACTGCAACAATGTAAACAGAAGATACAGTGCATGCACACATGGGTGCACATACCCACAATTTGTTTAGCCATTCCCCAGTGATGGGCATCTACTTTGTTTCCAATTCTTTACCATCACAAAAAGCATTGCTATAAATAATTTGATACATATGGGTACTTCCTTCTTACCAATGACTCTTGCTCAGTAATGGAGTCTCTGGTTCAAAGGGTAGGAACATCATAATCACTTTATTTGCATGATTCCAAATAGTTTTACAAAATGGTTATCATTTCACAGCTCTACTAACAATGTATAGGCATGATTATCATTCCACATCCTCTCCAACATTGAATATCGCCATTTTTGGTCATCTCTGAGAATTTCCAAGTCATGAGGTAAAAAACCTCAAGGTTATTTTGATTTACATTTCTCTTATTAGATATTTGGAGCATTCCTTTGGGTGATTGTGAATATTTTACAATTCTTTTGAGAACTGTTTATTCAAATCCTTTGACCACTTATCTATTAGCAAATGGCCATTAGTTGTGTGTGTGTTGTTGTTGTTTTTCATATAGCTTGTAAATCAAACCCTTATCAGAGGAATTTGATACAAAGATTTTTTTTCCAATTCAGCTATTTTTCTTCTTATTCTCTTTTCCATTTCATGTAATCAAAATTATCTCTTTGATCTTTTGTAATCACCTTTATCCCTTGTTTGATTAGGAATACATCTCCTAGAACAGATAATGAAACATATAGCCCATCTTTTAGCAGAGGGGTACATACCAAGAAGGCAGAATGTTGTAGACACTGCCAGATGCTTTCATGCCATCACTGTATCAGTTATTTTCAATTGTCTTTCTTTGTTGTCAGGGAAGGTTTTATTCTGTAGTGGGAGAGCAACATATACTGAAATGAGCATGAAATAAAAACAAAAGACATCAATAAAACTTTTTTTTAATGAAAAAGAAGACATATCCTACTCATAACAGTGAGAAGTATATGATTTATTTCTCTTCTATTTTAATAGTATGATCTTTAATATTAAGGTTGAGTATCCATTTAGAATGTACCACAGAATGTGGTATAAGGTGTTGGTCTGGGGCGGCTAGGTGGTGCAGTGAGTAGAGCGCCCGACCCTGGAGTCAGAAGGGATCTGAGTTCGGATCTGGCCTCAGACAATGCAAACAAACAAAAAAAAAACCTAGCTGTGTGACCTTGGGCAAGTTACTTAACCCCAATTGCCCTCCAAAAAAAGCAAAAAAAAAAAAAAAAAAGGTGTTGGTCTAAGCCTAATTTCTGCCAAACTGCTTTCTAGTTTTTCCCATAGGTTTTTTGTTTTGTTTTGTTTTGTTTTTTGTCAAATAAGGAGTTTTCTCATCAGGTAATTTGTTTTCCATTTAACCAAACACCAAGTTATTGAATTCCATTGTTTCTGATTTTCCATTATTTAGTCTGTATAGTTTGAAGTCTAGAAGTGCTATTCCCCCTACATCCCTATCTCTTCACATTTCATTTGATATTCTATATCTTTTGTTTTTCCAAATGAATTGTTATTATTTTATTAAGTTCTCTAAAATACTCTCTTAGTATCTTATTTTATTCTTGTATTTGTTGGAAAAGCTTCTAATATATCCACTTTGAATATGATGCTCGTTTTTTGGTTTTAAATAGGATTTTTGTGATATTAAGAAAATATCCCCCTATGCCTATAATTTGTGGGGTTGGGTTGGGTTTTTTTTTGGTTTGTTTGGGTTTTTTTTTAGCATAAGTATGTGTTTTACTTTGTTAAAGACTTTTTCTGCATCTGTTGAAATAATCATGAGGTTTTTAATATGACATGCTGATTGTTTTCCTAATGTTGAACTGGACATACACTATTAAGTTTAATCTGCATTATTAACAATTTCTTAAGGCTAGACAACCAAAAAACAATAAATCAAGCCCCGATCTGTACTGATTGCTATTTCAGAGCTATAAAGGCTTAAACTGATCATTTAGCAATGAGTTCTTTTCTTTTTTTTTTGGAGGGAGTAAGGCAGGGCAATTGGGGTTAAGTGACTTGCCCAAGGTCACACAGATAGTAAGTGCTAAGTGTCTGAAGCCTATTTGAACTCAAGTCCTCCTGACTTCAGGGTGGGTGCACTATTCACTGTGCCACCTAGCTACCCCAAGCAATAAGTTCTTGAGCTGGTTCTATCCTTGTCTTTGTTCTCCCAGATACCTTTCATTTGAATTTTCCAATGTTCTACAGGCTCTCCTCTAGACTTTTGGATGTCTTTTGGGTATGAGTACAGCACTTAGATTGTCTATTATCCATCACTCTTGGCACATGACTAAGCCATTTCTTTCTTTCATCAAATATTTCCTAGGTAGTATCTTATATCATTTTTTCCACACCAGTTATCACTAGTAATATGCTTACTCATGCCCACTGTGCCCATCTTGACATTACTCTTTGGGTCACCTACATTTAATATTACATAAGGGCACCATAGGAGTGGAAATAAGGTGCTGTATACAAAGTGGATAAGATTATTACCTATAGGAGAGATTTGGGAAGGGAGAATTAAGATCACCAGGATAAGGACATAACTAGAGAATAAATCATACAAGGATCAGTTGAAGAGTAAGGCAACATACATTTATTAAGCACTTACTAGGGGCCAAGTACAGTGCTAAGTGGGGTAATACAACTACAAGCAATAAGACAGTCCTTGCCTTTAAGGAGCTCACATTGTAATAAGAAATACAAAACATTTATATAGCATCTACTATAGGCAGGCCCTGTGCTAAACACTTTACAATTGTTATCTCATTTCATCCTTACAACAACCCTGGGAAATGTGTGTTATTATTACCCCTTTTTTTACAGATGAGGAAACTGAGGCAGATTGCAGTTTTTATCAAGTTCTAAAAGTGACTTACCCAGAGTCACTCAACTAGTGTCTGAGGTCAGATGTGAACTCAGGTCTTCCTGACTCCAGGCCTGGTTCTCTATTCATTTCACCACCTACAAAAAGCTAAAAATAGGTGTGGGGGCAATAATCCTCACTTGGGGAGCATGGTGGCAAAATCCAGAAAGTCAGAAGCAGAACCAGGAGGGTAAGGGGTTCTTTAGTCTTGGCAGGGACATAGTGCTCAAGTATGTGAAGGATTGTGGGGTAATGAATACGACTTGTTCTATCTGGCCTCAGAGGGCTGAACCAGGAACAATGGGCAGAAGCTATAAGGAAGCAAGTTTCTGCTCAATGTACAGAGACACTGCCTAATAAAGCATTGCACATAAGTGGCATGGGCTGCCTTAAGAAGCCATGGACTCTCCATGACTGGAGGGTTTCATGACAAAGAGGAATGTTACAGAGAGGATCCTTCTTCAGGTACCTGCACGACAAAGTCCCTCCCAAATCTGAGACTCTGCACTACTGTGGCAGCATTTATTATTCATGATTCCATGATCCTCTGACAATTTCCTGAGGGAGACAACGAAGACGATAATGGAAGGCACCATCTTGGTCCTGGGAACATTCCAGTAGAGGGAGTCCCTACATCATTGTGGAAACTTTTCCCAGCCCTGGCTCTGTGCTCCCTCCAACCTGTTGACATTTGAGGCCTCTAGCTGTCTCCCTCCCTTCTGTCAGGCAGGTGTTTTTCAACAGGTAGTCAAACGGTAATTTTCCCCCCTTTCCCCTCCCTCCACCTATCGCTGATTCTGATCAGTAGTTTGCAGTTGCTTCTTACCACAAGAAATCTGGCAAGAAGACTGCAAACACTGAACGAGGGTTTGGTCCCCATTGTCTTCTAGTACTCAATACACCTCAGCTGCCTCAACTCTCATCCTTGCTGATAAAATCAGATTGATCTTGGAAACTGAGTTAATCTTTTAATTGATTCCCATCTTTTGAGCACTTCCCAACTTACATCCATTTCCCTGTAAGAGAGGCAAGGCAAGGCAAGGATCAGTATCCCCATTTTACAAGGGAGGAAACAGAGGTTCATATGAAGTGATTCACCCACGGTACACAACCAGTTCTTGCTAATCAGGAAGCATTGCCAAGCAGAGAGCCGGGTGGCTACCAAACACAATTTCTATTTAGAATGGAGTATAATAAACTAACTTGTAAAATCTATGAAGGGTCAGGCAATCAGCAAGCATTTATTTAGCACCTACTATGTGCCAAACCCTGGGAATATAAAGACACAAATTAAACAATCCATGTCCTTGAGGACTTTAGATTCTATGAGGGGAGACAATATACTTATATATGCTTATGCAAATCAATCAAATACTTACTATGTACCAGTGTCTGAACTAAGCCCTGGGGATTTAAAGGCAAAAGTAATATATTACCTGCCTTCACATAGCACACATTCCAATAGTGGAGACAACATATGTGTGTGTGTACATATACATATATATATGTGTGGGGTATGTGTGTGTATAGAGATAGAGACATAACATATATGGTAAACTTCAGAGAGAGAGCACTAATAGCCAGAAGGATCAGGAAAGGCTTCATCTAGAAGAAGATGGCTCTTGATATGAGTCTTGAAAGAAACCAGGGATTCCAAGTGTTGGAGTTGAAGAGGGAGAGCATTCTAGGAATGGGGGCCAGACAATGCAAAGAAAAGGATATAGGAGATGGAGAATCAAAAAGTAAAAAATAGAGTTGGTCATTATGGCTAGTCACAGAGTGTGTGGAGAGAAGCAGTGTATGGTCAGGTTATAAAGAACCTTAAATGCTAAGCAAAGGAGTTTAAATGTGATTCTAGAAATAACAGGGAGCCATTGGAGTTTGTTGAGTAGGGAATGACATGGTTAAACTTGTGTTTTAGAAAATCATTTGGGCAACTATGTGGAAAACAAATTAGAGGAGAGAATGAGAGAGAGAGTTGAAGCTGGTAGACCAACCAACAAGGAGGCTGTTGTAATAGTCCAGGTGAGGGGTCATGAGAGCCTAAACCAGTAGGATGTCTGTGTGAGGAGAGAAGAGAACATGGATGCAAGAAATGTTGTGAAGATAGAAATGAAAAGATTTGGTAACAGATTGGATATGTGAGGTAAGGAGATAGGGGCCATGGGGTCAAGCATGACCCAGAGGTTCCAAACCTGGATGACTTAGATTGTGGTATCCTAGACAGTGACACAGAAAATCAGAAGAGAAAATGGTTTGAGGGAAGATGTAGTGAGTTCTCCTTTGGACTGATTGAGGTTGAGATGCCTCTAGGGCTTCCATTTTGAACAAACAGGCAGTTGGTGATATGAGTGAGAATGGAGCTAAAGAAAAACACTGGGGCTGAATATATAGATGGAGAAATCATTTACATAGAAATGATCATTGGACTCACAAGAGCTAATGAGGTCACCAAGTAAAAAAGTAGAGAGAGAAAAGAAAAACCTTGAGGGACACACACAAGTAGAGGGAAATGGTATGGGTGGGGATCAAACAAAGGAGATTGAGGAGGACCAACAAGATATGTGGGAGGAGACCCAGGATATTCCAGTGTCACAAAAACCCAGAGAGAAAAGAAATTCCAAGAGGAAAGGGTAGCAACAGTGCCGAAGGCTGCAGAGAGGTTGAGAAGCATGGAGATAGAGAAGAGGCCATTAAACTTAGCAAGGAAGAGCTCAGTAGTCACTTTCAAGAGACCTGTTTCAGTTGAGTGATGAGACTGGACGCCAGAGCACAAGGAGGGAAGAGAGTGAAAGGAAAGGACGTGGAGGCAACCATGTATTTTCTTCTTTCAAAAAATAATGTTTAAGGGGCGGGCTAGGTGGCGCAGTAAGAGTGCTGGCACTGGAGTCAGAAGGACCTGAGTTCGGATCCGACGAACACACAAAGAAAAACCTAGCCATGTGACCTTGGGCAAGTTACTTAACCCCAATTGCCCTCCAAAAGGCAAAATAATAATAATAATAATAATAATGTTTATACAAAGAATTCTGGCAAAACTGACAGTGGAACTACCATTTCTACTCACTCTTCATTCATTTGTTGTTGTTTTTAATCATCTCTGCTTCTCCAACAACTAACACAGTGTCCCTGCTGAGGCTAAAAGGGCCTGGACATTTTATTTTAAAGACTGACTGTGTCCAACACATTGGATTGGGCCCAGCAGAGATTCATTACTGAAACTTACTCTCTCAGTTCCTGACAGGCACATCCAGTTTTCAGAGTTTTGCCCTTTCTAATTTTTCTAATATAAATTTCTATTCCCTTTGCCTAATTCTTCACTCCTACCTCTTTACCTACTCTCAGAGTACACCCATAAACTCTATTCCATGTGCCATCCTTTCCAAGAATTTGAGATGATACCAGATATCACCCATTGACCCAAGGACTTTCTGGCTCCACATTTCCTAGGTGACCTAGAGGGCAACAATCATGCTGCATTTCTATGACTGGCATCGTGCCATTTGTAGATCATAGAATTACAGAGCTGGAAGAAACCTCAAAGAGTATCTAGAACAGGGAGGGGAACCTGTGGCCTCAAGGTTACATGTGGCCCTCTAGGTCCTCAAGTGCAGCTCTTTGACTGAATCCAAACTTCACAGAACAAATCCCCTTAATAAAAGGATTTGTTTTTTAAAACTTTGATTCGGTCAAAAGGCCGCACCCAAGGGCCTAGAGGGCCACAAGGGGTCTGGAAGCTACAGGTTCCCCACCCCTGATCTAGTCCAACACCCCAGAAGAAATTCCCTCTACAGTATCTCCTACAAATGCCATCCAGCCTCTCCTTGACTATTTCCAGAAGCGGGGAATTCACTACTTTTGGAGATAGTCTATTCCCCTTTGGGACAGCTTCAGCTGAGGAAATGCTTTCCTTTTATTGAGTTCATCAGCCCATTTGTAATTTCCACATGTTGCTCTTAACTCTGCTCTCAGGACAAAGTGGGCCAAATATGTTTCTACATGATAGTTCTTCAGATATTGAAGTTGAAAACACATACTCTTTGTCTCCTCTTTTTTTGAGCTGAGCATTCCCCGTTTCTTTAGCTGTTATCCCCCTCCACTGGTTCCCTTTTAGCCTCACCGCTCTACTTTCATTGTTCTCTCCAAATTCACTGGTGATTTCCTGCTTGATATAGTGGTAAAAATAGCAGATCCGGAGGCAAAAGACCTGATTTTGAATATCAGCTCTACCATTTACTAGTATCTGTGTAACCTTGGGTGACTTGCAACCTCTCTGGGCTTCAGTTTACTCAGCTGCAAAATAAGGAAATCAGATTCAGTCAATCATCTGGCATTTATCAATCCTACTTAATAACAACCCTATTATTGAGAAATCTTTCCTTCCTTCCTTCTTCTCTCCTTTTTCTCCTCCTTCTTTTTCTTCTTCCTTTTTATTTTTCTTTCTCTCTTCAGTTTTCTCATCTAGAAATGGGAAGCACTGTCCTCCCAAGGTAGTTGTGGAAGGATACAACAAGCAAACACCTATATATGAACAAGGAGGGGGGAGTACATTGGGGGTAGTTTCAGAAGGAAGGCACTATGATTAATGAGGACTGTTAAAGGTGCTTGTAGAAGGACCTCAGACTCAGTAGGTACAAGAAGTTGAGAAAGCAAGAAAAGCAAAGGTACAAGATATAAGTATGTAATACTTAGGGAGCAGGCATTCCAGAGAGCACAATGGATCAGATGGGTAGCTTTAGAGTGAACCATTTCAGGAAAGGGTTGGGTTTGGGGGGGGGTGTGAATAAAGGAGTGGGCAGTAGAGAATGGAAGGCAAGATTTTTTTTTTTCTGGTGGATATATCAGCGTTTTTAATGATTATTCCATAGGTCGGGTCAGTGATCTCTAGTTGAGAGGCAGTGGGTCAGGGTGTGGGCTATAATGGGTCCTCTTCCAGGCTGTCCAAGACAGAGCTCCCAGGCAGACGTAGCTTCATGGACATTTTTCTGGCTGGTCCCTGGGTTCCGGGTGGGGTGGGGTGGAGTCAGGAGCTTGCAACAGGACTAATACATCAGGACTGATGAGGCAGGGTGCCCCCACCACCACTCCACGAACTGGCAGCCAGTCATTGCTGCTCAGATCTCCTGCTGAGCCCAGCCCTTCCCCGTGGCTTGCCCAGAGCCTCCCAAGGAAAAGAAAGGGGCCCTTGTAGACACTGGCTTCACCCCCAAGGCCAATGGGCAAGCATGGAGAGGGCCCTGGCCTTCCCAAAGCCCCATAAGGCTGGGAGTAGGAGGACACAGCCTGAGCCACAGCTAGGAACCAGGAAGAGGCTGGGACAGTGGGGGGGGGGGGGGAGTTCCTGAGAGTAAGTGCTCCCCACCCACCGCTGTCCAGGAAGAGCCTAGCAGAGAGGGAAGGAGGGTACCAGGCACCTCACAGGTCTCTCTGTCTAAGCCCCTCACCTTGAGGGGGGTATCCAGGCAGCCAACGTGAGTGGGGGTAGGGTGCCAGGTTCCAACCACACCATGCTGCCCCCCTCCCTTCGGGGCATGGCAGCCTGACCACAGGTTGGCCAGCCTGAGGAGGTGGCCCACACCTCCTGGCTGGCTCCAAGTGGAGGGTCTGGGCTGGAGTTGGAGACCATTACTGACACAAAGACCTTTGGGGCTAGACTAGAGTCAAGAAGGACTGCCTCTTCCTTGATATGGAAGCAGTTGCCCAGGGGACCTGAGTTGGGGGGGAGGGGGAGCAGCCAGGTTCAGATGCCTCTGAATCTCTTGGGAAGTGTCCTTTCTGATGGACCACGAGTGAGTGACTGTGTGCAGAGAGCCAGGGGGCCTATCAGAGGTAGGAGTGGGGTGGAAGAGTCTGTGACCAAAGTCTTATCACTGACTCTGGGGGAGATCTGGGAGCCAGGGCAGCCCAGAAACAGCTGGAGAAGGCCAGAGCATAAGGGGGGGATGTCCTGGCCCTAGGGCCTCCAAAGCAGGATACAGCAAAGGGAGGGGAAGCTACAGCCTTGGTGGAATGGGCTGGGGGTGGGGGGGGTGCAGAAGGCCAGGCCTAAATGCAAGCCCTATGAAACAATAGGGATATAAAATATCACACAATACTGAGGTGAGCCCTCAGGACAACGGTGCTGGTCCAAGAAGCCCCCTTTCCTTCCCAACTCTGACTCTTCCACTGGCTTCTTTTGGAACCTTATCAGGAACTCCTTCAACTCAGACCCACCCTGGTTTTTCTCCAAGAAGGCCTTCTGCATGGTCAGCTGGGTTTAGATGTGGGTCCCCTCATCCCTATACACTCTCTTCAGATCCTCCTTGTTAAGGGAGAAGAACTGGGCGCCTGTCAGGATGCCCAGATGCTCCATGGTCCCTGGGCTGAAGGACTTGGCTTCCAGCCACACTGGCCTCCTGGATACTGGAGCTGTAGGTCATTGGGGCTGCCACAGCCTTGCTACTCTCCACCCCGAAGTTCCTCTGAGGAGGCTGCACCTTGGGGTTGGCCATCTTTTAGATGAGCTTGTGATTAAGCTTGTCCATGTGGTGGATAAGTTCTGAAGTGCCCTCTCTCTGTGGGCAGTTAGACCAGAGGCTTAGGAGGGGAAAAAGGAAAACAGAAGAGCTTAGGAAGGTTTAGGGTCAGAGGACCATAGAATCTAGAGCTATATGGAATCTGAAAGGCCATCTGGTCCCACTCTATTTTATAAATGAGAAAACTTGTGCCCAGAGTGGTTGGGTGACTTATCCAAGATCACATAGGATGTTATAGAGGCAAGATTTGAACTCAGGTCCTTTGAATCTAATTTGGTACCAGCTACTTTCCACCAAACTTTGAGCATAGACAACTTTCTATTCCTCAGCTCTGTGTCTATGGGTCAGTGCCAAATGATTATCTAGTTCAAAGGCATCAAATTCAAATAGAAATGGAGACCACTAAACCATAATACATGAGGATCCCAGCAGGTCATATAATGACTTAGAAATCTGTGTGAGTATGTGTCTGTGTGTATGCATGTGAGTATGTGTGTATACATATATTTTTATTAATACATCAACACATTAAAATCAGATAGGAATTACATTTTAATGTGGCTCAGGCTTCACTCAGGAGTGTTGTGGGATGCATGTAGGCCATATCTGACACTCCTGATCTAGTGAGTATGAATTATTTATCCAATTAGAATAGCTCTGAGCTTCCACCTAATGGCAACCCTCATTTCTTCTTTGTTTTGGGGTTTGGGGTTTTGTTTTGTTTTTTTTGGAGAGGGAAAGGCAAGGCAATTGGGGTTAAGTGACTCGCCCAAGGTCACATGGCTAGTAAGGGTAAAGTGCCTGAGGCTAGATTTGAACTCAGGTCCTCCTGACTCCTGGGCTGGTGCTTTATTCACTGTGCCACCTAGCTGCCCCACCTCTCATTTCTTCTTTGACTAGATATATTTCTGTAAACCCTACTTATATGATCTTGGTGTAATAGAGCTAGTATCCCACAAAAAGCAGTGATGCTTGTAGTGTTAGGATAGAAAAGATAAAAGCAATAAACCATACAAAATAAATTCCACAGATTCTCCAAGATCCCCAACAGTCCCAAATGGCACATAACCTTATCCAGATATATAGATATATATCTGAGGTTGGATTTGAGCTCATGTTTTTCTGACAGCAAGTCCAACACTTAATCTATCATGCCTCCTCTTTTAGGTTAGCCCTTTGTGGCAGTATCCCTGTGAATGGATACAGAAGTGTAGACAGTATAAAAAAGTTCCTATTCAATGTTCCACTCATATATTCGACAGGACCAGTCATCAGAAGACACAAAGATTCTAAACGAATTCTGGACTCAGGAATTATGTCAAGGGGGGTGTATTTGGGATCCAGGTGGCAGAAGAAAACAAAAGGTCCCTTGGCCAGTGATTTTCTCAACCCAAACAGACCTGTCAATGGCAGAGACTTCTGACCTCAACTTATCTACCTAGCTTACCATTCCTGGAGTACTTTAAATAGACCAGAAACCTGCCCTGATAGGGAGAAACCTGCTGCCACCTTGTTTCTCTGATGTCTCTCTCCAACTTTCTCTCCCAGCCTTCCTCTGCCACAACTGGGTCGTGGTATCACTGAACTCCTCTAGGTCTCAGTTTCCCCATGTGTAAAAATGAGAGAGTTATATTCCATGATCTCTGAGTTTCCTTCCAGCTCTAAATCTAAACTTCATTCCCCAATAAACAGTCAAATTTGGTTGTCCCAGTAACCTCTCCCAACACGGAAGTGAAATAGGGAGGGTGGGTAGAATAAATTCATTCTGTCTTAAAGCCATTTGTGACTCATCTCCCTGTTAGATTGCAAACTCCTTGAGGGCAGGGACTATTTCATCATTGTCTTTCAAATTTTCCAGCTAAAAGTCTTTCACTTAATAGATGCTCATCAGTAGTAGTAGTAATATCAATATACTGGCACAGTTCACCATTTTCTTCTCCAACTCATTTTACAGATGAGGAAATGGAGGCAAACAGGGTTAAGTGACTTGCCCAGGGTCACATAGCTAGTTAGTGTCTGAGACCAGATTTGAACTCAGGAAGAGGAGTCTTTCTGACTCTATCCACTGAGCTACCCAGATGCTCCATACAACTCCTTAAGGTTTGAAATTGTTTTTAAGACTTTATCTAAAGTCCTTGTTTAACTGCACTGAATGCATTCCCTTTTACCCCTTGACTCTCTTCATTCTTTTCCTACAACTGCAACCTTACTCCTTGCCCCAAACTCTGGCCATTCCTCAGTCCTCCATCCTTGGGATCTTCCTTTTGCCCTTTTTCCGTCCATACTTATTTATTCTCATGACTTCAGCCATCAATAAATTTTTGGTGGATAGAGGAATGATAACTCCCCCTATTCTATGACTGCCATGTTATTGACTTTAGAGCTAAAGAGAGATCTCAGAGAATGTCTATTCCAACAATGCTGGTTAGACCAGAGGCTTAGGAGGGGAAAAGGAAACTAAAGCAATAGATTGGCCCAAGGTCAACTAGGTATGAAATGGCAGAAGGATTTTATCCAGTTCTAAGACCAAATCCTGGCTTCTTTTCATGATATCATTCTACTTCTCTGACTCTACACCCAGACTTGAATCCTTATCTCTAATATGTACTAGAATCCTTCGATTCTTTTATATTTTCCAGATATAAATATGAAATCTAGACCAGTGTCAGGTGATTGGATATGAGACAGTGTGAGGCAGCAGAAAGAGCTTTGAGGCCCAAGGTATGAATTCTGTCCCTGCTACTCATTACCTAAGTGACCTAAGCAAGCTACTTAACTCCTTTGTAATTTGCCCTCAATTTCCCCATCTGTAGAATGAGGAAATTCTATTAGATGACCTCTATGGTTCTCTCCATTTCTAAATCTAAAGCTATGATCCTACGAATACCAACATTCTCTCACACTCCAACCTCCAAGACCAAGGAAGATTTAAGGATGGATGACTTAAGGGACATTTGAGTTATCTAGAATGCCCCTAGAAGCTAAAGGAACACCTAGGCTGAAGTTCCCCATATCTGGGGAGTCCCTGTGGAGGAGGGTTTTATTTGCCATATATGTAGAAGGAGTTGATTTCTGAGGCTCTCCCAAAGCTGGAGACAGGAGAAGAAAGACAGAAACAAAGAGAAAATAGAAGAGAGGAAGGAGAAAGGGGTGGCAAGGAAGGAGGGAGGCAGACAGATAGCAAAGATCTGACAAGATAAGGCAAAAGCTATGGGAATCCAAGGACTCAGGGATGGACTCCAGGTTGAAGGTTGGGAGTTAATAGTCCAAAAGGTAGTGGCAAGACTACTGAAATGGGTCAGGAAATAAGGTGAAGGTAAATTCCCAGGATAAAGGAAAGAAGGCGAAGTAAATTCCCAAGATTAAGGGAAGGAGACAATTTTATGAAGGATTGCTGAGATCTCTGCTCTATATAAATCCTTAGAGGAACCAAAGGACTTCCGGGAGCTGAAGTCAAAGAGGATATTATTGGTCTGAGTAGAGCCCTAAGTGTTATCAAGAGAACCAAAAGTATAATGAAAAGCCTTGGGGCCAGAGTAAGTTGGATTATCAATGGAAGAGCCTGAGTCAGAATAGAAAGTGAAGTTCTCTGGCCCTAAAGATCTCTGAGCAGAGCTTGGATGCCTACTTGTCCTCTTCCATAATGGAAGGTACTTCCTAACTCTGAGATTCTGTGATTGCACCAGCATAGGCAGCATTTAGAGCTAGAGGCATCTTGAGCTATGGCTACACAAGGCAGACTTGGCATGATGACAGAGTTCCCTCACTCCCATTTCCAATCCTCCCCTCAACTCTTCTCTTTCTCAGAGTGAATGGGAGTGGGGGAACTCTAGAGACTAAGACAGTCTCAGGTCATCCTCCCAAAGCACAGCAATGGCTATGTCCCACCTCTGCTCCAACATAGAGTCCTTTTTAATAGAGGTAGAGTGATTTGTCAGCACTGGAAAGTACCTCAGAGATCTAGTGCAGCCCCTTTGTATCTAGGGAAATTGAGGCTTGAAGAGGAAAAATGATTTGTCAGTAACAGAGCACATCCAAGGTATCCTGACTCCAAGTCCAGTGTTTTGGGGTTTGAGAGTCTTTTCCCTAATACTCCAAAGCAAAACATCTATTCCTGACTTCCCAGGCCCTTCCTAAACCTACTCCACCCCACCTACCTGACCTCATTTCCCAACATCCTCTTGTCTACTCCAGTTGGGCAAGTTGATTTTGTTGTCTTAAGAACACACCTTGTTCAACCCCACCTGATCCCTAACTCCCTGAACCATCTCCTCAGCTTCTGCCACCTTCCTTAGTCTTCCCACTGTCTTCATTCCTTCCCTTCTTCACTCTCCTTACCCTCCATTTACACAACTCCAGACCACAAGAATACATTTTCTAGAAGCATAAATTCTGGCAAGTCCTTCTAAGTTAGAAAGAATCCAAGTTCAACACTGGATTGTCTATCTGTCATCTAAGAACCACCCAGGCTGGGTTTGCAGAAAGCTAGCCACCGTATAATGAAGGGATTTTTTAGCCATATGATTTCACCAGGACTCTATACAAAGGAACATATGACCTTAGAATTTTAAGAGCTGGAAGGAACCATTGAGTTCATCTAAGCCAACCTTCTTATTTTACAGATGAGGAAACTGAGGCCCACAGAGGCCAAGCAATTGGATCATAGGATCATAGGGCTAGAGCTGGAAAGGACCTCATAAGTAATCAAGTCCAAATGACTTATTTATAAATGAGGAAATTGAGGCCCAGTGAAGTTAAGAAATTTGCCCAAATTCACAGAGATAGTAAATAGCTGAGCCAGGATGCAAACTCAGGCCTTCTAACTCTAAATCCAGCAGCTTTTTTCATGGTATGGTCATGAGTAGAAGGAGCACCCACATGGAAGAAACTATGGAGTCTTGAAGTAAGTATTCATAAAAAAAAAAAACAAGGGCTAGAGATAGGGATAGGCTAGGAACTGGTTCTGAACCCAGTGGTACAGATTAGGAAACTCCATTAACCATAGGGGTCAGCACAGCTAGGTGGCATAGATGAGTCAGGAAGACTCATCTTTCTGAGTTCAACTCTGGCTCCAGACCTTGGGCAAGCCATTGTACCCCATTTGCCTCAGTTTCCTCACCTGTAAAATGAGCTGAAGAAGGAAATAGCAAACCACTCCAGTATCTTTTAGAAAATTCTAAATGGGGTCATGAAGAGTCAGACACAACTCAAAAACAACTGAACAACAAGAGCAGTACCTTCTCTACCATCTTAGAAAGTTGCCCAGAGCAGAGAGGTTAAACATCTTGCTCAGTGTCACACAATAATATGTGCTAGAGAGAAGACAAAGGACTGGTTGGCTCCAAAGCCACTCTCTGTCCACATTGCCACTCAGAAAGGAGAGAATAAGCAAATTTGAAACAATAAACCAAGGGAAGGTCACTTAAAGTGCATCCAAAAGAATTCTACCCTATCTCAGGCCAGGAATGACCTGAGCACCTGTTTTCTAACCTAATCATCAATGAAAGTTCTCCAAACCAAGATGTGGTTGAGGGAATCTTCAATTTAGAGCTGGACAGAATCTTAGTCTAAATCTAATCCCTTCATTTTACAGATGAGGAAACTGAGGCCCAGAAACTGTAAATGATAGAGCCAAGGTCTGAACTGAGATCCTTAGACTGGATAGGCAGTGCTCTTCCTGCTGTATTACAGCCCCAAGTGAAAACAGAATGTTCTTTTCAGGATATACCCAAACTGATTAGGAGATTTTCTCACCTGGGTTCTTTGCCTCAAGCTCATTGATTCACTGTATTTTTCCCTCCTCCTTACAGAAAGGAAGACTAAGGAGGAGCCTGAGGGGTAGAGTGGGAAAGATTAGGTTTGGAGCCAGACAACCTGGGATCACATCCCAGTTCAACCATTTACTACCTGTGTCATGTTAGGCAGGACAGAACCTCAATTTCCTTACTAAAATTGGAGGGAGGGGCTTGACCTAGATATTCTCCAAGATCCCTTCCAGCTCTGAATCTAAGAAACACTCGAAAGAGAGTTCTCAGCACCTTAGAAAGATTGGAACTCATCCCAACACAAGTCATCCTTCAAATTCCTGAAAGGTAACCTCATTTTTACATTGGCTCCTCATCTTCCCATTGGAGTCTCTTAGAGACGATGGGTCCAGGTGTTTGTCACTTTTCACAAGTTATATGATGAAGGGTCTTCTGCCTTATACCAGGCAGCTTCTACAGCTTGGATCCCGAGGAGCCCCAACCATTATAGCAGGAACAATAGTAGAACATCAAAGTTGGAAGGACCGTCACAGATCACCTAGCCAAACCTCCCACCCAAGAGAGGGCATCCCTTCTACAAGATCCCTGAAAAAAAATCATTTAGTCATTCCTTGAAGACTTCCAATAATGGGAAGCTGGCTACCATTCCAATCAGACCATCTCACTTTTGGTTAACTCTAATTATTAGGGTATTTTCCTTAAAATGAACTGAAATCTGCCCCTCTGCTCCTACTTCTGACTTCTTGGGCTAAGCAGAATGAATCTAAACCCTTAAAATACCTGAGGGCAATTATCATGTCCCCCCCACAAAGTTCTGACTTGTCCTTTGACTTAAAAACCTCCAGTTTGTTTGTTATATTGAATCATCTCATCATCTTGGTTGCTTTTCTTTGGATGTGTGGCTGGCTTATCAATGGCCTTACTGAAAAAAAAATTGGTACCCAAAACCTCAATGGATGGGAAGAATTTCATTAAGTGGAATGGGGATTGGGACAATGTTGTTGGGTTATGAAGGATAAAATAGTGGAAAGAAGAAGTTGGGGGAGAGGGGAAGATCATAAAAGGGTGAGTTTTGTTCAGGGAGAGTTATGATGCTGATGATACTAAATGATGGGGGGAAGCCATAACTCTTCTGTGACTCTGGATAAGATTGATGAGAAAAGTGAGGACAAGGGTGGGGAGGTAAAGATGATAGGATCAGGCTGTGATGGAGAGAGATGTTAGGAGTGAGGATGAGGAGGGGGAGGCCAGGGTGGGGCTAGGGAAGCTGAGAGGGGAGAGCAGAATGGGAATGATAGAAAGCTAGAGGATGAGAAGAGTGGAAAGGATAGGGGTGAGGGGGGCTGATTGGATGG
This sequence comes from Gymnobelideus leadbeateri, assembly GCA_011680675.1. NCBI lineage: Eukaryota > Metazoa > Chordata > Mammalia > Diprotodontia > Petauridae > Gymnobelideus > Gymnobelideus leadbeateri. Next base: position 51,444 of record WOXC01003529.1, on the reverse strand, counting down.
TGGAGAAAGTTCTGCATACAAGAAACATTCAATAAATGTATGTTAAATTTAAATGCTGAGGACCAGACTGATAGAAGGCACCTGGCTGAGTAGGCTCTTCAGAAGGTTGTCTGTGAACTGTTGAGGTTCAGAATTTCTGGCCTCAGTATGGTGTTGCCAATCTCCCCTCAGGCAAGTAGGGCCTAGTTGAGCCTTGTTTGGGTAGTGGCCAGGGCCTGTGTGCTTTGGTGTTTGGCCAAGTTTCCGTATTACCCAGGTTCTCGTGAAGGGAGTTTCCTTTTCTCTCCACCAATTCAAAAGGAAGTCAGAAAGAGCGTTCAAGTCACTGGCAGTCAAGGTGACAGTCAGTCTGGCATAGAGACGGTGCTCTCTCCTCCCCACAGAAGGCACATTTCCTCTGCCTCCTATGGCCAAAAGTGGGACACAGAAAAGGGGAGTTTGATAAGGCACCGGTGACCTGGACCATCCCCAACACTGAAGACCTAGGTGCAGTACAAGGACTGGACCCTCCTTCCTCCCTCTCCAGGACCAAGCCATCCACTGGACCCTTCTGCTGTGGGGCTGCTGCCCTCAGAGTGGGTGAGTGCTGCCCTCCCAACTGGGACTTGCCCAAGCCCTGGCTTCTGACTTCTCACCAACGCTTTGTCCTTCTCTCCCTCTTCTCTCCCAGCCCATATTCCATCTTCTATCTCTCTCCTCTCTCTTCTTTCCTCTTCCCCTTCTCCCTCTCCATCCCATTCTTCTGTCTTCCTCTCCTGCTTTCCTTGTCTCTCCCTTTCACCATGCCTCCCCCTCCTTCTGTCTCTCTCCTTCGTTTCTCATCCTATTCATCCTGTCCTCTGTCCCCCTCCATTCCTTTGCTTTCTCCTCTTCTATCTCTTTATCACCTTCACCATCTATCCCTGACTTCATCCTCTCCTCTTCCCCCTACCCTTTCTCTTTCTTCTTTCATCTTTTCCTTCTCTTCTACTTCATCTCTTCATCCTCTCCTCCATTCCATTCTCCCTCCCCCTCCCCCACAACTCCTCTTCTCTCTCTTCATCCTCTCTCCCTCTTCTCCTCCCCCCTCCCTTCCTCTCTCCCTTTCCTCTCTATATCCTCTCCCCCTCCTCTCTTTCCTCTCTGATCATTCTCTCCTTTTCATTCATATGGGAACAGCCTCACTGTCTGATAGGACTAAAGCCAAATTACAGCAAATCATGAATTCATTCATTCATTAAAGAACTATGCAGTCACTGACAGCCTTCTCTGGGCAGGGCCCTATGCGGGGCCCTATGGGAGATTCAGAGGAATAAGATACACAGCCTCTCCTCTGCACAGAGACCTACAATAAATCTACAAATAACTATAGTACAAAATTGAGAGAGACATTGTGTCCTGGGGATTCAGAGACTGCTCTGATGGTCCAGAAAGTTAGGGAGTAGCATTTCACTGTCAGATGGGGCCACGCCCTCCCTTTTAGAGTCTCAGGCTCTGCCATCCTGCCTACTTTTGATGAATTCCCTAGAATCTGGAGAAATCTGGGGAAGATCACAAGAGCTGGGGTGTCAAAGGACCCAGGTTCAGATTTGGGTTCTGCTACTCACTACTTGTCTAACCTTGGGCAAGTTACTTTCTCCTCTCTGGGCCTCAGTTTCCCTGTCTGTAAAGCAGAGGACAGAGATTAAGTCATCTCCAAAGTCTCTTCCTCCCTTAATCCTCCCTGGCTTCCTTTAAGGATCCACTCAAATCCCGCCTTTTGCAAGGAGCCTTTGACAGTTTCTTCTCTCCCCTCAGGGTGAGTGCCTTTCCTCTAAGATTGCCTTGCAATTTCCACACTTGTTTGCATGTAACCTCCTCCTTTAGAATTGGCTCTCCTTGAGGGCAGGGAGCATGTTTTTGCCTTGCTTAGCACCTAAACATACCTGATCAATGTGTCTTGACTTGAACCTTCCAGCTCCAAATCTTTGACCCTACAAAAATCTGTCACTTGTCAGACATTTTACTCTATAATATGGAAGATGTCATAGAATCAGCATCAGAGTTGGAAGGACTATGAGAGATCATCTATCCCCCCAATTTTACAGATGAGGGAACTGAAGCCTAGAGATGACTATTATGCATGGGCAGAATCTGGCATCACTGAAGCTCTAATCTGGGTCTCTTGACTCCAAGCCCTATGCCCTTCCCATTACACTATATGTGATCTCTCCTCAAAGGAGGGGAGGGGGTATCACAGGACTTCGGGGTCCCTTCAACTCTACCTCCCCTGATGAATGCAGTGGGAAACATTTCCAGTAGATATTCCTCTGTTCTCCCCAGAAGACCTTCTACCTGATTCCTCTGCACCAAGTCCACCCCCACCCCTTCCCTCAGGATCCAACCCAAGGTCCCGGCTGTTAGGACAAGAGGGAGAGGAGATATGAGTTCAGAGGCTGAGCAATCTACAGATCAGGTGGGTTCACACAGGCTGCAAGAAGGGATGAGCTATAGATGGGGATGGGGTGAGGGGATCAGGAGGGGGGATGAAGCAAAGTCAATAAATCTGCAGGAAGAAGGAGGTCCCTGGGCTCATTGTGCTTTTGACCCTTGACCTGTTCTGGGACCCAGGATGCTTATGACATGTCAGATGCCCGTCTGGCTCTGACCCTGTGTATCACCAAGAACCGAGCAGGATCAGAAACTGATGTGAAGGCCCTGGAGCAGATGTATGATGCCCTGGGCTTTAAGAGCACAGTGAAGAAGAACCTTCCAGCTAAGGTAAAGCACCATCACCCCGGCTACCTCCCACTCCCCAAAGGCCCTGGTGAGGGATGGCTCCAGCCCGGCGGTGGGGGGGTGGGGTGTGGGCCTGGGCCTCAGGTTCTCTTCTCCCTTCCTCAAACCATTATATGGGTGAGTTCTGATTGACCAGACCCCCTTGAGCCTCTGGACCTGTCACAGCCAAGGCTCCTGGATTGAGGATCTTCTTCATAGGGTTTCTGGGAGGAGCTGGAGAAGTTCAGAGAAGCCATGGACCAGATGAAAGACCCAGTGAGCTGTTGCTTTGTCGTTCTCATGGCCCATGGCGAAGAAGGCATACTGCAAGGGGTCGATGGCAACACCATTCAGTTGGAGGAACTCTTTGCTATGCTCACTAACAAGAACTGCCAGGCCCTTCGAGGCAAGCCCAAGGTGTTCATTGTACAAGCCTGCAGAGGAGGTAAGTAGAGGAAAGAGAGGAGGAGAAGGAAGAGAAAGAGAAGGAGAAGAGGAGGAGGAGGAGGAGAAGGGGAAAAGGAAGAGGAGGAGGAGGAAGAGGAAGGGAGAAGGGAGAAGAAGAGGAGGAAGTGGGAGAAGAAGAAGAGGAGGAGGAGGAGGAGGAGGAGGAGGAGGTGGTGGCAGGATTCTAACCTGGCCAGTCCAGTCTGAAGCCCAGAGCCCAGAGCTTAGGACCCAGCATAGCAAAGAGCTCAACAGAGCCCAATCCAGCATTCAGATCCCAAAGAGTCCACTGTTCATAGCTAAAAGTCCAGCCCCAGAACCCAGAAATCTCACTAAGCTCTCAGCTCAGAACCCAACCCGGTTCAGATGCTAGAACTACAGTTCAGCTTACATGGCCCAATACAGTCCAAAGCCTGGCATCTGTTCCTACATCCTATTTCCCTGTTCTCAGGTAACTGAACCCTGTTAGGACTGGGGTGTTCTTTCTCTCTCCCTATGGGGCCTCTTTCTGAAAAATCATACCTTTACCTGTACTTTTTAGATCAGAAAGATTCTGGTGAGGTGGTTCAGCCAGAAGAAACTGGAGAGACTGTCCTCTTGTCAGAGGAACAGCCTCCCAAGCTCCCGACCTACACAGACGCCTTGCATGTCTTCGCCACAGTGGAGGGTAGGTGCTCCCCCTCTGCTCCCCATTGCCCCTTCCCCTTCTCTCCTACCCATGGCCTTCCCTATTCCTCATTCATAACCCTCCTGGGCCTCCCTGCCTTCCTTCCCATAACCCTTGACAAACCAAGGATATCCATTGTTCCCCCACATTTTTCCTCTCAGTGCAGTCTCCCCTCTTGAGCTGGCCCTTTGCACAATACTAATAATGACCCTCTTGGATTTCCCAGGGTACCTTGCCTACCGGCATGAGAACGATGGCTCCTTTTTCATCCAGACCATAGTGGACGTGTTCACAAACATGAAAGGGCACATCCTGGATCTCTTGACTGAGGTGAGGGGCAGAGGAGCTGATTAGTCCTGAAGGCCTCCTTCCTACAGGCCCTTTCCTTTGAGGCTTGAATCTCTCAAATCCTGCCCCTCTGAGACTAGGAAGCATGAAAAAGAATAGGATGTTGGGCAAAGAAGGAGGAGGAGGAAAGTAAGAAGAAAAAGGAAACAAGAAAGTACACTAGCTCTGAACTTCAGAGCCCAATTGTGTAACTTCTAGCTATGTGACCTTGGTGAAGTCACTTCACATCTTTGGTCCTCAGTTTACTTATCTGTAAAATAGTCACTAAGATCCAGCTCTAGATCCTATGACTTCATAGCCTTCCCAACGCTACTCCGATTCTTGTAAGAATTCATCCTTGTCCTCAGTCCTCACCTCTCTCCTTCCCAGCCTCCCTCCCCTCTAGCTCCTTGTTCTGAAGGAAGAAGGAGGTCCCTGTTCTTGTTCTCTCCTTCAGCCTGATATTCCAAAAGCATCCAACCATGTCAATCCACTGCTCAAGAATTCAACTCACCCCAAAGCAGCAAACATTTATTGAGTATCTACCATGTGCCAGGCACTATGCTAAGGACTGGGGATATAAAAAGAGGCAAAAGATAGCCACTGCCTTCAAGGAGCTTACAATCTAATGAAGACAACATGCAAACAAAGCAAGCTATAGACAAAATAAATAGGAATTGATTTTAAAAAGGAAGGCACTGGAATTAAGAGGAGTTTAGGGAAGGCTTCCTGTAGAAGTGGGATTTTACTCAGGACATAGAGGAAACAAGGGAGGTCAATAGCTGGAGTAGAAGAGAGAGTGTTCCAGGCATGGGGGCCAGCCAGAGAGAATGCCCAGTGCTAAAATACAGTGCCTTGCTCATGAAGCAGCCAGGCGGCCAGTGTCACTGGATCAGAGAGCACATGTTGGGATATGAAGTGAAATAAGGCTAGACAGGTTGGAGGAGGCTTTAATGGCTCTTTTTTCCTTTAGTATAGAGCACAGGGGATAGCTAGATGGCACAGTGGATAGAGTTCTGGGTCCTGAAGTCAATCCCACCTCATTAGGATTTGTGTAACCCTGGCAAGTCACTTAACCCTGTTTGCCTCAGTTTCCTCATCTGTAAAATGAACTAGAGAAGAAAATGACAGACCACTCCAGTATCTCTGCCAAGAAAACTCCAAATGGGGTCACAAAGAGTCAGACAGGACTGAAACCAACTAAAAAGCAACAAAATAGAACAAAAACACCTCTATTTGGCATTTAAAACTTTTTGCAATTGGCTCCAACCTATTTTTCAAGACTGATTGAACATGATTTACATTCAAGAGGTCTAGGCTCTAATCAGACTGTTCTACCCTAAACATGAGAGCCCACATCCCACCTTTGTGCATTCACTTGGGCTATACTCCATGCTCTTCCTTCTCCTCTCCACCTCTAGAAATTAGCTCCCTTCAAGACTCAGCTAAGGAGTCACTACCTTCAAGAGGCCTCTCCCGAATTCCCCAGTGGTTCATGTCCCTCACCCAAACCACTGTGTAGCTATTAGGTATTTAGATTTATCTTTGAAGATGCCCTATCCTCCAACATAGAATGTAAGTTCTTAAGGGCAAGCACTGTCCCATTTTTGTTTTGGTACCTCTAGCAGCACAATATGTTTAATAAGTGCTTATAGATTGGCTAATTCAACCTCCTTCTGTCCTCCTTCTCCTCTCATTTTTTCCATACTTTCTCCTTTTTTTCTCCCTTCTCCTTTCCCCCTTCTTTCTTCCTTCCCTTCTATCTTCTTCCTTTCTTTCTCTTCCTCCTTCTTCCTCCTCTCCTCTCCCTACCTCAAAAGCCAGACAAACAAGACACCATCTCTCAGCCAATGCCTTTCACTAGCAGACAGATTCAGGCACCTCTGTCTTCACAAACCCGTGTCTCCTCTGGCCACGTTTCCCTCTTATAAAGTAGAAGTCCCCTTCCCAGTGGACCAAGCCCTAACCACACTGAGGGGTTTAAGGGCAAGGGGACACTGCACCCACCAGGAAAGTGGCCCTTACCCCCACCTATGTAGACTGTGGGTGCCTCTAACTTATTCCCAGGGTCTTACTTGTACAGAGGTCCTGTCAACAGCCCTGGTAATGGCTACTCCCCAACAAGGTGACCAGGAGAAGCTGAGGCTCACCTTGAATTCCCCTGTTCATCCAGGTGACCCGGCGCATGGCTAATGCTGAGCTGATGCAAGGAGGCAAGCCTAGGAAGGTGAACCCTGAGGTCCAGAGCACTCTCCGAAAGCTGTTGTATCTGCAATAATGGGAGATATCTTGGACCTTCTGAGCCAGGGGGCTCAAGAGCTGCTGCCCAGAGGCCTTGGAGAACCACGGAAACTGCAATGTACCTGTGTCCTTCACCCCATGGATGACCCGAGAACTTGAGGCCCACATCTTATCCTTCTTACTTGATTTGCTCCCCACATTTGTTATCTAGCACTCCCCATATAGAAGACAGCCTGCAATCTAGGGGCAATGTTCAGCTACTGTCCTTGGGTCTTCCTAGCATCCTTTTTTTAAAAATATTTTTACAGCTTTTTTTTTTTTGCTTTTTGGAGGGCAATTGGGTTAAGTGACTTGCCCAAGGTCACACAGCTAGTTTTTGTGTTAAGTGTCTGAGGCTGGATTTGAACTCAGGTCCTCCTGACTCCAGGGCTGGTGCTCTACTCACTGTGCCACTTAGCCTCCCCAACCTAACATCCTTTCAAAGATCAGTGAACACTAACCCATATCCCCACTATGTCCTACCTTAATAAAGAGAGATTCTTCCTGAGTGTCTCCAGTCCCCTGAGAGCTACTCCTCTGGTGACAGGCTCTGCTTTTAGGTAGGCAAGTCCTGGAACAAAAGACCAACAGCCCACCGGTGGGCCAGTGCTCAAAGCATTTGCCTGCCTGGTAAGGCCTTCCAGAACATGCACTATACTGGCATCATCTGTAAGGCCAAGCAGTTACATCAAAACTTCAAGATATTTTTTATTTTTATCTGTGTGGGCCCCCCTCCACCACTGATGCAGATTGCAAGTTATCCTTGCCTTTGCAAGTTGCCCAAGCCAGATGACAACAGCAACCTCTACCACCAAACACATCTGCTAGCCTTCTGGTGATGGGCCTCTCTGATCATAATTGGACTGATAATCACTGGCATATACTTAAAGATCCACTCCAGCTTTCAGTCAACCAACATAGCCTTCAAGAACCCAGGGTCACTCTTTTGTCACAACAGAATTAGATTCATCTCTCTAAAACATGACTTCCTTAAGTCAGAACTCCCTGGTCTGGCATTCAAGGCCTTCCACAATCTGACCCTACCCTTCCCCCTCCTTTCTAAAACACACCCTCTGCTTCAGTCAGGCTGATTTCCTTAGAGTCCCCTCCATATCACAATATACTTCTGTCCTCTGCACCCTTGCTCACCACATTCCCCCCGCCCCCATCAGGTAAACTGGTTGCTTCTGTCTACTTTCTATATCCCTCATAGGAAAATACAACCTCCTTTTCACTTTTTGTGTTTGTATCCCCAGTGCCTAGCACAGAGCCTGGCACACAATAGGTGCCTAATAAATGCCAATTAAGCTGAATTGCCTATCTTCCAAGTTCTACCTCCTCAGAGCCTTCCCAGACTTCCCAGATCATGAAGATCATTCGTCTTCTGACTTAACACACAGAGTCTGTCCCCTACATGTAGTATCACATGTTTGATTATGCTCCATTTTGAATGGTTTCCTGGGCATGCTATGAATAATAATGAAGATGATAGCTTCCATTTCTAGAATAGTAGTGATTTACAAAATGCTTTCATTAAACGACTGAATGTTGGACCTGAAACTGAGCTCATTATCTTTCTCCTCAGTCCCACCCATCTTCCAAACTTCCCTGTTACTATAGAGGGCGTCACTACCCTTCCAGTCACCAAGCTTCACACCCTTGACACCCTGCTCATCTCCTTCATCTTAAGCAGCCAAAAAATTGCCGAATTTCATCATTTCTACATCATAACATTTCTCATATCTGATCCCTCTCTACCCCCACAGCCACCATCTTGGTTCATGCTCTCATTACTTCTCAAATGGAATATTTCAGTAGTCTCCAGATCTCTCCCCTCTCCAACATGCTCCACACCCAGCTGCCAAAGTGATCTGGTTTGATCATGTGACACTCCTTCCCCAGAAGCAGATAGGTGGCATAGAGGATAGAGCAGTGAACCGAGGGTCAGAAACACCTGAAGTCAAATCCTGCCTCTACTGGGTGTCTCTGGGCAAGTGCAAGTACTTAACCTCTGTTTGCCTCAGTTTCCTCAATTATAAAATGGGAACAATAATGGCATCTACCTTCCAGGGTTGGGAGGACCAAATAAAATAAAATTTGTAAAGCTCTCAGCACAGTGCCTGGCATTTAAATGCTTGCTTTGTTTTGCCTTTAAAGCTCTTCATAACCTGACCCCAACCTATCTTTCTGGCCTCATTATGGATTAGTACCTTTCCCGTACTTTATAGTCGAGGGTTTTTTGCTATCTCCTGCACCCAACATCTCCTTACCTTTGATGCTGGCTGTCTCCCATGCCTAGAATGAACTTCCTCCTCATCCCCATCTTGTGAAATCCCTTATTTCCTTCAAGACTAAACCTTCTATATCAAGCCTCCTTAATACCCCTAACTATATAGTACTCTCCATCCCTGTCTTCTTGTTTGACTGCCTTCTATTTATTTGGTATTTGGTCTGTATCTACTTATATGTGCACATATCATCTCCCAGATAATGGAAATTCCTTGAGAACAGAGACTGCTTCATTTGTTGTCCTTATATTCCCAGTGCATGCTTCATTTGTGATCTAGAGCATTCCTCTTTAGGCAACTTTGTGGCCCAGCAACCCCTGGGGCTTCCCATATTGATGTTGAACTCAGTGCAGACACTCAATTGGCACCCCGTTGAAAACTAGAGACCAAATGACTCTCCTGGGCACAAACAATTGTGCAGCCTCAGACTTCCCAGTAGCTAAGATTATAGATACACACCACTGTGTTCCTCTGTAACACCCTGGACAAGTCAATCTCATCTGGTCTCTGAAGCTAAGCAGGAACAGACTTGGTTAGTACTTGGATAGGAGACTGTCTAAAGACTATCAAGTGCTATGGACTTTCCCTTTTCCTTTTTTCCTCTCTTTCTTTCCTCTTTCCTTTCCTTTCCCTTCCTTTTTTTTCCTTTTTGGAGGGGAGAAGGCAGGGCAATTGGGGTTAAGTGACTTGCCCGAGGTCACACAGCTGGTAAGTGTTAAGTGTCTGAGGTCATATTTGAACTCAGGTCCTCCTGACTCCAGGGCCAGTGCTCTATTCACTGTGCCACCTCGACACCTCCTCCCTTTTCTTTTTTGAGAGAAAGTTTGGCTAGTAGATAAAGTTAGCCTTGATTTCAGGAAGAGCTGCCTTCAAGACCTCCCTCTAAAGGAAAAGGACCTATTTGTATAAAAATGTTTAGCTCTTTTTGTGGTGTCTAAGAATGGAAAATTGAAGGGCTGTCAATGAATTGGGGAATGGTTGAACAAATTATGGCATATGATTGTAATGGAATACTATTGTGCTACTAGAAATGACAAACAGGATAATTTCAGAAAAACCTGGAAAGACTTGCATGAACTGATGCTGAGTGAAGCAAACAGAACCAGGAAAACGTTGTACACAGTAACAGCAATATTGTACAATGAAGAATTGTGAAAGATTCAGCTATTCTCACAATACAATGATCCAAGATTATCCCAATGGACTAAGGATGAAGCATACTATGTGCCTCCAGAGAAACTATATTGTTTGAATACAGATTAAAGCATGTTATTTCTCACTTTCTTTCATTTTTTTTCTTTTATTTGAGTCTTCTTGTATAAAATGACTAATACGGGAAATGTTTTACATAATTGAACATATATAACTTATATTTGATTGCTTACCATCTTGAAGAGGGTGAGGGGAGGAAAGAAGGGATAGAATTTGCAACTCAAAACTTTAAATAAAAATGTTTTTTAAAATAGAAAAATCTACATATGAAAAAGACCTCCCTCTAGCCTATATAGCTGTATGACCCTGAACAAGTCACTTTTTCATAGTACTATAAGGAAGCTCTTTAAAACTAAAAGTCTCAGAAAAGGTGCTGACTGTACTAATGTAATCAAAGGATCAGTTTTTATCCCCAGTGCCTGACATATAATATTAGGTGCTAAATCAATACTTATTGGCTTATTGTTCCTTTTTCATGAGATTTTGCAAATGAATTAATATTCTAAACAGTTTTGGTATTTGGAAGACATCTTTCCCCTCTTGGCAAATGTCAAGTGTTTGCTGACTAAGGTGATATCTGTGTTCTTATTGTCCTTTTTTGTGGTAATTGATGCTAATGAGTTAAACTTCTTTGTGAAATTAATTATAATCCATGTCAATATCATTTCTTCTATTTCCCATTTTTCATTATTGACCAATCAATAAAAATTTATAAGCACCTACTATGTTCCAGACACTGTGTTAAGTTCTTGGGATACAAAAATAGGCAAAAGATAGTCCCTGCCTTCAAAGATCTTACAATTTAATTAACTAATTTGTTTAAATAATAGATTGAATTATATCAATTGTATGACATATCTTTTATTCATCATCCTTTCTAGCTTTTTACTAATTCTGATCTAATAATAATCACTAGCATTTTTATGACATTTTAAGGTTTGCAAAGTATTCTACCCTGGCAGGTAGATACTATTCTTATACTCATTTTACAGAGGAGCAAACAAAAGTTAAGTGACTTGCCCAGAGTCATACAGCTCCTAAGTGTCTGAAGCTGGGTTTGAATTAAGGTCTCCCTGACTCCAGGTCTGTGCCACCTAGCTGCCTCATCTTTGTTCTGACCAATCAGGGGACAGACTATACCCAGACAACTGATTCAAAAGCAACTCACATCTATAAAGAGTCTTTTCCTGTATGTTACGATGTTAATTTCATTTATGTGATGTTACTTAATATTTACCATTCTCAGCTCCAAGGTCTCATGATTACTACAAATGCTAACCCAAGTTGAGCATACAGACCATTAAAATCTCATCTTTTGCACATGAATTAACTGCTGAGGCACATTTCCTACATCTTGCACTTGAGCCATTGACTTTTTTTAATGTAAGTGTTGGACTTTACATTTATTCTCATTAAACTTCATATTATTATATTAGCCTGTCTTTCTAGCTTGTCAAAATGTTTCTAGAACTCCTCCTGTAATCCAGTGTTTGCTATCTTTTCCAGCTTCACATCATCTATAAATGTGATAGGCATCCCATGAAAACCTTCATTTAAGCCTCCACAAGATACTCTTTGAAAATAAAGAATAAACAACAAAAAGGTTCTAGGAAGACCAGTGGACTTAGAATCAGAAAATCTAGGTTTGAATAAGAGTTCTACCATTTACTACCCTGTATAACCTTGGGAAAATTATTCAAGCTCCTTGGGCCTCATTCTCATCTGTGAAATGGGAGACAGGAATTGCTCAACAAAATTATCTCTAAAGTCTATTCTAGCTCTAAATAGGATGACCTTATTTTGAATAGGATAGAGTCCAGGGGTACTCTATGCTGTCATTGATCTATTAATCATCCCTCTTTTTTGAGCCAGAGTCTCAGAAGAAAAGGAGTTCTTTGGAAATACCAAGAAGAGTTAATTCCCAAACCATAGTTGTTGTTTTTGGAAGAACAATTTTAGCTTGTGCAGAAGATGCAAATGATTAGCTTTTCCCCCCAGAACAAGAAACAATCGCAACCTTGAAGTTGTAGCATCCTATTCCAGAGATTTCTATTCCAGAGTCATACCAGCCATTCTTTCCACTCCCCCAGACCCTGGAAGAGAAATGCAGTGGCCACCAATGCTAGAAAGGGGTGGATTTTTTTCTTTTCGACAGTAAAAAATGGGGAACCTAGAAATGCTTCCTTTACAGAGGTACAATCTTTATTCTCCTGCCCACACCATATCTCTCAAAATGCTCCTGGTACTTGGGTCTTTTCCAGGCAAACTGAAAGTGATCTCCTAGACAAGCAGGGACTCATTATGGCTCCACAGTGTTAAATCAAGAAAAACACTCAAATGCCTCCAGGGCAAGCACAGCTCCAGCAGAGTTGCAGGTAAAAGATATAAAGGGATTAACAACTGGGTAGAGGAGATATTCATAAAGAATTCTAGAATCCCAGTTTTAGAGCCTGAAGGGATGAAATGACAGAATGCAATAAGATCTTAGAACTTAGGGTCGGCTAGGTGGCGCAGTGAGTAGAGCGTCGGCCCTGCAGTCAGAAGGACCTGAGTTCGGTTCTGGCCTCAGACACTTAACGTACACACAAACAAAAACCTAGCCGTGTGACCTTGGGCAAGTTACTTAACGCCAATTGCCCTCCAAAAAAAAAAAAAAAAGATCTTAGAACTTAAATACAGAATGTCCAAACTGAATGGACCTTAGAGCACAGAATGGTCAGAACTGTGAAGAATCTGAGAAAAAAAGAATGTAAACTCTCAGACCTAGAAAGAACCTTAGAACATTAAATATTAAGACTATTAAACTGGAAAAGACCTTGAGTTCATCCAAACACCTTCATTTTATAGGTAGGGAAATTAGGGCTTAGAGAATGAATAAATGAATGAATGAGTGAGTGAAAAAGCATTTTTTAGGTACTTACTATGTGCCAAGCACCAGGTAGATGAGCAGAAAAAGCAACAGTCCCTGCTCTCATGGAGCTCACACTCTAAATAGGAGGCAGTATAGAGACAGGGAGGAAGGGTCAGAGTAGGGGAGGGAAGGGTGTGAGAGAAAACACATAAAGAAAGTTTTTCTCCAGAGTCCTAAGTGCACAGCTATAAGGCAGATGACAAGGCTAGGGGTTGGGAGAAAATTGAAGCAAGGGAGGGAGTAAGGACGAGTTACAAGGGTAGATGGATGGTAAAACCGGGTACTCCATCTCGATGCAAAGATTATAGAAGGTAGGTACCATCTTATCCAAGCAGTGTGAGCCTTCTTATTGCCCCCAGTGGGTCAGAGTCTGGGCAGCCTGTAGGAAGGAGGGGGAACAGAGGGGAAGGAAGAAAGGAATAGAGTTGCTCAAAATTCTACTGCTACACTGTAACATTATACTGTCATATAATTATAACTATGTAATTATACTGTTATACTGTAACAGGTCTAAGATTAGAACCCTGGCATCCCAATGAGGGATTTAAAATTTTTAATTATCTGAATATATTATTATGCAAAATATCTATATACCAAAGCACAACCCGACCATGCAAAGTTTTTAAATATCAAGACGCTGACATTATGTAGACAATGATGCTCGTTCAGCCGTTTTGACATCATGAAAAATGGGCATACACAGTTGTGTCTGTACTCCAGACTCAAGGTCCAGATTTAAAAGAATTCTTCTATAATCATCCATAATCAATATCTATTAATATATAACATTATGCATGATATATTAATATATCTATAATAAACAAGAAAAACAACTCACATTTATTTAGCACTTTCCTTACAAGAACACCCTGAAGGTGAGGTAAACTGCCACCCCCCTCCCAAAGAGATCTCCCAGATCCCTATGAGACAGAACAGATCAGAGCATTCCAGCTCTTCCTCTCCCCTCTTGTCCCTAGGAGGTTCCTCAGTTAAAGAAACTGAAGCTCAGAGAGATTGAAATTACTTACCCAGGGCCTCACATTTAGTAAGTGTCAAATCTGAGATTTGAACTCAGGCCTCTTCTGGTTCTGATTCTAAGTCCAATGCCCTTTCCACTCAACCATTCTGCTACTTTTTACAATTCAATCATTCTAAAAAGTGATACAGAATTCAATTCAATCCTGGGTCCAGATTTAAAGAGCTCCCAGAATCATAGGTCCATAGAATTTCAGAACTAAAGGCAGATCTTGGGATGAAATGTTTCCTCAGGAAAAGAAGTGAAAAAGTCAGTCAGTCACCAATATTTTTTTTTTTTTAATGCTTGCTATATTCCAGGCACTGTACTAATCACTGGAGATACAAAGAAAGCTAAAAACACAATGCCTGACCTTAAAGACCTCACATTCTAATTCAGGAGACAACATGTAAATTGCATACAGGTTATATACAGTATAAATGGGAGGTAGTCTCAGAGAGAAGGTCCTGAGGGGGTATTGGGGATATGAGGAGAACAAAGAAAAATGTGCAGAAGATGGAAAGGATTTCAGCTGACTCTGGAATGAAGTCAGGGAAAGAAACTAAGAGGTAGAGGTGAGGAAGGAGAACATTCCAGGCATGGGGAAGGGGGGAGAAGAGGAACCAGTGAAAAAACATGGTGGCAGGAGATTGGAGGGCCATATGCAAGGCAAAGCAAGAAGGTCAGTGTTGCTAAATCATAGAGTATGTGGAGAAGAGTAAAGTGTAAGATTGGAAAGGTAGGAAGGAGTTAGGTTGTCAGAGGCTTTAAATCCCAAATAGAGCATTTTAAAGTATTGCCACTGAACTCCCAGGACTCTGGAGGAGAAAGTGAGGCTGACAACTTTGTTTGGCTCTGCCTCACTTAGATCCAATTCACAAGCAAGTTAAGATGTCACCTTCCTGATTTATTGGTCCTCTTCAAGACCAAAGGAGGAACAACAACTCTGGAGGTAATAGGCAGCCATTGGAATTTATTGAGTGGGTGTGAGGGACCAAGAGGAGAGAAAGGAGTGACCTAGTCAGACCAGAGCTTTAGGAAAATCACTTTGACCACTGAGTGAAAGATGACTTGGAGTGGGAGGAAAGCTTGGGGCAAGGAGACTAACCACAAGGTTATTGCAATAGATCTTGGCAAGAGGTAATTAGAGCCTGTTCTACGGTGATGGCTGTGTGAGAGGAGAGGGCTGAATGTATAGGAAAAACCTTTCTGACTATGCTAAGTTCACACTTGAAGGAGAGATGAGATATTCCAGAAACAGGATGGGGAGAAGGGAATCATTTCCCAGATGAATGGAAGGCCATAGGTGCTGAGCACTAGGCGAGCTTCTAGGAATCCCTCACCACACTTTACCATTTTGTCCTATAGTCCTACAGATTGACTCTTTGCTCCTTCTCTCATACATCCACGGATAACCTTTCTTGCTCTTTACATTGGCACTACCAGTTCTGTAAACACCCCTGGGGCACTGCATGAGAGCTGGGCCTCCATGTTGACTGATCCATTAATCAGCACAGTTTCAGCCCTGACTCCCTCATTGACCATTGTCTGTTTCAGCCACATCAGTCTCTTTAAATGATTCTTCCCTTTTCTCCTCAGCAAAATCAGCTGTATTTGTGTCATCAGAGTTCTGGATCTAATTCTGACCAAGGAATGGTTAATAACACGGAAATGATGGCAACTTTGTCAAGAAACGATCACACCATCTTAGAGTTTATGACAGGCAAGAGGAGAATGCCAGGAAGTCCTTGTACTGTTGAAGGGAAAGTTGGATCAAAAGAGAAGGAAAAAACTCTTAAGAACAAAATTCTGATGGCATGAACACAAATAATTCTGATGAGGAAAAAGAGGAAGAATTGTCTAGAGAGGACTCGTAGATCTAATGCAGTGCTCCAGGGATTCAAGGAAGTCAATTCAGCTTCATAGGTATCTCTGAACTTGTTGGAATGTGACTCAACCTGACTATGACTTTGGAGGAGTATATTGCATTTAAAAGGAATTGATTGGATAAAAGGGGCCGAACTGACATCCTTGCATTAAGATCATGTGGTCATAGAATTAGAGTTGAAAAGCCAACTATTCCAATTCCTTCATTTTACAGATGATGAAAATGAGGCTCAAAGAGATTAATTGACTTAACCAAGATCACACAGGTAGTAAGTGATAGAGGTAACATTTGAATTCAGGTCATCAGACTCCAGTGCCAACATTTTCCATTATGTCATCCTAGTTCATCCTTATTTGCTTGTTCATCCTTTAGACCATCCTTGGTCCTTCTTTAAACATTTGTATATGTAATATCTGAAGGCCCGGTCTTAATTGTTTCCCTTCTTGGATATTGCTTCCCATGAATTACTGGTCCTCTCCACTGACATTCTTAGGTAGCACTTGCTACTCTGGGCGGTATCTAGTAGCTTTCTCCTTCCACTTATACATTCAGATTGTAATTTTCCTTTTTATTTTGAAGACCACCATGATTTGGAAAAGAAACTAGACATTCTAAATGAACTAAGTCCAGGGGGTGGAAGTTACATGAAGGTAGATTTCAGTTCAGTATGAAGAACTCATTACCTATGTGGCTCTGAGCAAGTCGCTTAAACCTGTTTGCCTCAGTTTCCTCATCTGTAAAATGAGCTGGAGAAGGAAAAGGTGAAACACTCCAGTCTCTTTGCCAAGAAAACTCCAAATGGGATTGTGAAAAGTCAGACATGACTAAAGAAGGCTTGTTAAAGCTAACTTTATCCAGAGGTAGATGAAATTCACCTATTGGGTTTGCCCTTTGGGCAAGTAATATATAACCACTGCTCTGTGGGTTGAGCAGGAAACATCAGAGACCCCAAGGGACCTCCTTGTTGCAGGCTGCTTTTACATCCTATCAAGCTGGTTTTACCTGACAGTCAAATGAGTATGTTTTTTATTCAAGTATTCAAATTTATTTTATTTAATTGTTTATTTAAATTCACAAGCTGAGAGTGCTCCATAGCACTGCATATGGAATCCCTTCCAGGAAATCATGTCATCCCTCTACTCAAAAACCTTCAGTGGCTCACCATTGTCTTTAGGATAAAATACATCTGTAAGGCACTGGGGCATAGAGATCTACCGTGCCCTACTGGAAAGTTGGAGGGGATATGGGGGAAGATAAAGGAGAGAGCAGATTGGAGGAAAGGATATCCAGTGGGATCGTTATTTTGGGGTGGAGGGCAGGGAAAAATGGGGAGAAATTTTGTAACTCAAAATCTTGCAGAAATGATTGATGTAAACTAGAAGTTAATAAAGCATTTGATAAAGTAAAAAAATACATCTGTAACCCATACACAAAACCTATTTCTATGAGGCTCTCCTCACTGATGGTTATCAATGCCCTGTGCTTATGTGAGAAGTTGGGCAGAGTTGTCAAGAGCAGGAGAGAGAGGGGTGGCTAGGTGTCGAAGTGAATAGAGCACCAGCCCTGGAGTCAGGAGGAACTGAGTTCAAATTCAGCCTCAGACACTTAACACAAAAACTAGCCATGTGACCTTGGGCAAGTCACTTAACCCCAATTGCCCTCCAAAAAGCAAAAAAAAAAAAAAAAGAGCCAGAGAGAGGCAATCTCTTCAGTCTCTTTGGGTCTTACCAACTCCACCCACATGAGATATGGGGATGTCCTTGTGTAGTTTGAAAGGACAGCACAAGAGATATCTCTACTCTCTTCTCCCACCTTTCTCCAAGGTAGACTTGATTTCCTACCAGGAGGGAAAGCAGGAGGTTGGGGCCAACAGCCTGATCACTCTGCTCTCCCGAGAGAGATGGGGTATTGAGCTGGAATTATATCTAAAACAGAAATCAGAAAAAGTATACATGGGAGAACATATACCAGATAGTACAGAGTAAAGAAGTTCTCCCACTGGGATCAAGGTAACTCAGCTCAACCAAGAGAGAGAAACCCAGATTTCACCCAGGGAGAAGTTCCCTGAAGTCTCTAGTGTAGGAATCTGGGGAAAGAGACATGATGGAGACTTCCAGATCCTCTCACATTGGTTTCTTCCCAGTCTTATTTCCCTTCAGCAACCTGAAGTGGGGTTGGCATCATTCACCTTCTCTCTTAAAGCTGGAAGCCAGAAGTACCAGGAGCCCCAAAAGACCTAAAGAAACTTCAAGAGACCTGAAGAGATTCCAAGAGTCCTAAAGAAATTGAAAGTCTTCTGCTCTTCCTCCACCCTGACCTTCATGTAGGCTTGGGGCATTGATCTTCAACAATGAAGAAAGAGTCTCATTCCAATGGACTTTGGGAATTGGTTTACATTCCTCCCTTGGTCTGAAATGCCTTGCAGTTCCTTGCAAAGGTCAGCTGGGACAAATCCAAAACCTGTAAGTATACAGTATACAAGCATCAGTACTTTAAAACATCGAGGATGATTTTCCTGGCATTCCAGGTAATCAACTTTCCCTACTGTTGAAACTAAAATAAACAAAAGCATGTCAGTACATGCAGTCAACATTGCACCATACAGACCATCATCTGTGAAGATATTGCAGTGACAATATGACTAACTATGTATAGGATATACAACACACGCACATTTTAAAGGTGCATGCAAAGCATGCCTACCTACCATGGCAAAGCTGGCTAGCTGCAACAATAATACTATCAATAGTATATATACTAATCAATACTATATATAAAATACAACTTATCCATAAACAGTAGCATACACATAAAATAATAAACAGATATTGCTATAGCATGAGCATAGTAAGGCATCTAGGTGGCATAGTGGATAGAGGGCTTTGCTTGGAGTTAGGAAGACCTGAGTTCATATTTGACCTCAGACACTTAATAGCTATGTGATCCTAAGCAAGGCACTTAAAAAAATCTATTTGCCTCAGTTTCCTCATCTGTAAATTGAGGACAACAGCACCAACCTCCCAGAGTTGTCATAATATAAATGTTATCTATTATTATTGCTAAATGAATATAATAATAATTTTTAAAATACTCAGATTGTAGTAATTCACATGTATTGTAGTAAACATTCAATTATATGCAAGGCACTTTTCACATGGACAATCTCTAGTATTGTCATTAGGACATATGTGTAATTATGTTTTCAGATTTACCTGTACAATCATAACTTGGTTTAGTGACTGATCTAATAGACCTAATTCTCCTGTCATTGACAGATCTCTCTGTTTCTAGATGGGAAGAGACTGAAAAGCTGCCCTCTCTCCCAGGATTGGAAACTCTGACCTGCCCTTCTCACCCAGGAACAGGGCACTGATCTCTACCAGTGAGGAAGGGGTCCTATACCAATAGGCTCCAAGACATAGATTATACACATTTTTCAATTTGGTATTTATTAAGCTCTTCCACAATCTTAGCTTCTACAAACATGGATAAGGGAAGAATTCTTGGCCAAACAAGATATAGAGAAGATCACAGGAAAGAAAATGTACAACTTGGTTACAAAAAATATTTTAGACAAAATTAACATAATGAGAACTGGAAGGGAAACCATTAACTTGGGGGGAAGAGATTTTTCACAGTTATTTTTTCTGATAAAGGATCACTACCCAAGGCATATAGAGAACTGATTCAAATACATAATAAATGGAACAATTCCTCAACAGATAGTAAAAGAATATGAACAGTAAGTTCTTGAAAAAAGAAAGGCAAACTATCAACAACCATGTGAAAATGTTGTTTAACTGCTTATCCCCAAAAGGCTACAAGAATTGGTAATGTGGGGGCGGCTAGGTGGCGCAGTGAGTAGAGTGCTGGCCCTGGAGTCAGAAAGACCTGAGTTCGGATCTGGCCTCAGACACTTAACACACACACAAACAAAAAACCTAGCCGTGTGACCTTGGGCAAGTTACTTAATCCCAATTGCCCTCAAAAACAAACAAACAAACAAGAATTGGTAATGTGGTTCAGATGTCCCTTTTCTCTTTGTCTTATTTCTGCCTGCAAATTATGGGCATTTTGCTTTTAATTTTCTATATCCTTCAATTAAGTCTGTCATAATTTCTGATTTAATTTGTTTCTTTGAAAGTGGTTTTCTCTTACATCCTTTCCCTTTTCTTAGTGGTAAGGGAAGTTTAAAAAAAAAAAACCCATATGCTACCAACTTTGCTCCACAGCAATACCTACTTGTTTTGTTGTTCTGCAGTTGTCTGATTTTTCATGACACCATTTGGGATTTTCTTGGCAAAGATACCAGAGTGGTTTACTATATCCTTCACCAACTCATTTTATAGATGAGGAAACTGAGGCAGTGTTAAGGAACTTGTCTAGGACCACACAGCTAGTAAGTGTCCAAAGTCACATTTGAACTCAGGTCCTCCTGATTCCAGGACCTACACTCTATCCACCATGCCACCTAGCTGCCCACCTGCTAAGTACAGAGGTCAAAATAGAATAAGAACTGAGAAACCCCCACCAGATTTGTCAACTAAGAGATCATTGGTTTAAGGTGTACCTAAAAGTAATTCTTAAGGTAAAATGTATTTCTCTAAAATCTTTCACCAACAAGAGAGAAAGAACAAACCAATGAATTAGGGGTAAAACTAAAGAAGCCAGAAAATATGTAAAGATAACTGAATTTTAAATTTTCTTTTTCCGTTTCTTTGGAAATATTAAGAAACAAACATTTTCTACACTTCAAAAGCCCTTTCCAGATTCTTTTCCTTTGGGAAAGTGGGTAGAATAGAGACTAAAGTTCCAAGAAAGGGAACAAGGGCTGAAATTAAACTTATTTCTTGTCTAGATAAAATTATTGCCTCTCCATTTCCCTGAAGTGATTAGCCCGATTAGCCCCACCTAAGAGAAGTGCCCTCTCGTGCATAAAAAGTTAAAATAATGAAGTCTTTTCAATCCTTGAAAGAAGTGGTCAGGGAAGGAGTTTAGTCATTTAAGTAGTTTCAGTAGATTAAGAACTGAGAAACCTCCACCAGATATGTCAACTAAGAGATCATTGACTTAAGATGCAGCTAAAAGTAGTTCTTAGGGCAAAATGTATTTCTCTGCTCTGGAATGTTAACTCCAAACTGTATTTTTGTGTGTGTTGGTTTTAGTATATTCTATTATATTTATTTAATATCTTATTTGCTTCCGATTATATGTAAAAATAATTTTAGCATTCATTTTTTTAAATTTTGAGCTACAAAATATATCCCTCACCCATTGAGAAGGTAAGCAATTTGATAAAGGTTATAAATGTGCAATCATGCGAAACATATTTCCATATTAGTTATGTTGTGAAGAAAACACACACACAAAATAAAAATAAAGTTTAAAAAATGCTTCGATCTACATTCAGACTCCATCCATTCTTTCTGTGGAAATGAATAGCATTTTTTATAAGTCCTTCCAAATTGCCTTGGATCATTGTATTGCTGAGAACAGCTAAGTCATTCTTAGTTGATCATCTTACAATATTGCTTTTACTGTCTACAATGTTCTCCTGCTTCTGTTCATTTCATTTTGCATCAATCCAAGTAAGTCTTTCCAGGTTTTTCTGAGAGCATCCTGCTCATCATTTCTTATAGTAAAATATTATTCCATCACAATCACATACCACAAGTTGTTCAGTAATTCCCTAATTGACTGGCCCATCCTCAATTTCCAATTATTTGCCACCACTAAAAGAGCTGTTGTTCAAGTTTCCTACAAGTGTTACAGCAAATCATTTTTGGGCAGAGAGAGATATCTGAGTGCATGGAGCAATTATGTCAGTATGGACATTTCTCCCTTATAACTAGAATGCTTGGATATAAAATAATGTTAAGTTAAATGAAATTATTTCTGACAAACTTGTACCTAAAAAAGAGAGTAAGATATTGAGTTTTTTTCTTCAACAAAAGCAAAAATTTAAAAGGTAAACCAGATTCTATAAATCAAAGATGGTATTAGCAAAATTGATATATAAAACATAATTGAAATGATAAATAAATAAAACTATGAGTCAGCTTTTTTAAAATTAATAAAATAGATTAAAAAGCTACTCTGATTTGGTGGAGGGAGGGGTGGGGGGAGGAACATCAAATTTACAGTACCAAAAAGGAAAATCTGCAATTGAACATGAAATAAAGGAAACTACCAGAAAATATGTTGCCTAATTATATGCTGACAAAACTGTTAATTTAGATAAAATGAATATTTACAAAAATGTAAAATACCCAGATGAACAGATAAACTAGGAAATTTAAATAACTCAATTTCAGAAAAAGAAATGCACTCCCAAAAAGGAAAAAAAAAACCAAGACCATTCAGATTTAGCAGTGAATTCTATCAAACATTTAAAGAAAAACTAATCCCAATAATAGCAAAATATTTGAAAAAATAGGAAAAAAGATCTTAATAAAGTTCTTTAACATCAATGTGGTCTTTATACTTAAACTAGGATAGCTAGTGATGCAGTGTATAAAGTGCTGGGTCTGGAGTCAGGAAGACATCTTCCTGAGTGCAAATCTGGCCTCAGACACTTACTATTTGTATGACCCTGGACAAGTCACTTTGTTGCAGTCTAGGAATGCTAGGAACCCCAAAATGCAAGGGTACACAGCAGGAGCCAGGAAGACCTGATGGGATCTGCCTCAGAAGACAGCAGGGGTCTACCTCAAAAGAATTCAACCACTCAAGTCTTCTTCCGGTCCAAATAACAAGGTTTATTGTATTGCCAACATAAGTGGCCCAGACAAGGGCGGCTAGGTGTCGCAGTGAGTAAGAGCGCAGGCCTCGGAGTTGGGATGCCACAAGATCGAATCCAGCCTCAGAAAATGAGCACCCACACATAAATAATGACTAGCCGTGTAACCTTGAGCAAGTTACTTAACCCCAATTGCTTTAAAAAAAAAAAAGTGGGCCAGATTCTTAAGAAATTTGATGATACCAATATAAGCAGCTCCAATTTTAAGAATCTGAGCATTTGATGAGAATAAAATTGGTACTTTTATGCAGAAGGACTGTGGTAAGATCCAGATGGGATCTAGGAGTAGCAAGTAGCCTGGGGTGGGCCAGGTGCAAACTATGAGGGCCACAATGAAAGTGCAGTTTCAGGAGAATGAACACCAAAGATCTGGGTTCAGGGGCTTTGAGGTCCAGGTCCCAAAGACATGACCTTTTCCTTTTAGGGTTTCAGATCCCATCCCCATCAACTTAATCCTGTTTGCCTCAGTTTTCCCATCTGTAAAATGAACTGGAAAAGGAAATGGCAAACCACTCCAATTTCCTTGCCAAGAAAACCCTAAATGGGCCATAAGGAGTATGACACAATTGACCAACAACAACACAATTAAACCAAGAAGAAATATATCTTAGAAATAAAAGTGTAAACCAATATCCTATTAATGCAAAATATTAAATAAAATGTTATCAAAGAGGCTGCAACAACATATTGAAAAAAGTATGCACTGTGGAGAGATTAGATTGGATGGATTCAACATAAGGAAATGAAGAAAACCCCAGATGGGGACACAAACAGCTGAATGACAAAAAAAACACAAAGGACCATATCGATAACAAATAACAAAAACCACATGATTACATCAATAGTTGCCAAAGATTTTGTAAAAGTTTAACATCTGTTTCTGTTTTTTAAAAAAAAAGTAAAAAGAATGGGAATAAATTCACATGACCTTTCCTTAATAGGATAAATAGTTTCTATGTAAAACCAAGAGCCAGCGTCATAAGTAACAGGAAAGGACTAGTCTTTTTCAATAAGATCAAGGGTACAATAAGGATATTCACTATTACCACTATCGTCAGAAATAGTGTTAGAAATGCTAGCTATAGCAAAAAGATAAGAAAAAGGAATTAAAGGAATATGCTTAGGCAAAGAGAAAACAAAGCGACGGGGAGGAGGTCCTAATTATATGATGGTCTATTTAGAGAACTCTAAAGAATCAACTAAAAAACTTATTGAAACAATAACTTTGAGGCTGCTAAATGGTGCAGTGAATGGAACACCAGCTCTGGAGTCAGGAGGACCTGAGTTCAAATCTGGCCTCAGATACTTAACACTTACTAGCCATGTGACCTTGGGCAAGTCACTTCCCCCCTCCAAAAGAGAAAGAAAACAGGAACAATAACTTCAGCAAATTTGCGGCATTGAAAATAAACACCCGTAAGTCATCAGCATTTCTGTATATTACAAAAAAAAAAATCCATCAGTATGGGTTAGAAATAAAAATTCTAGCCAAAGACAATGAACTCACTCTCCCAGAACAAGGCTGACTAAACTTCCCCATCCCACTCCCTGGTTGTTTCTTCTCTAGTGCCATTGGCTCTGATTCTATGGTATTTCTTCCATTGTGAACCATCTGTGATTAGCACCACAGGTCATTTAACCTATTAGTATCAATTAGCTTTTACAAAGGGATATTTATATTAAAGTATAAACTTTCTTCTCAACACCTGGGAGCATACTCTTCCCATACCAACTCAGTCTCTAAGTAGAATGTTTTTGAACTTAGAGTAATTTTTGCTTTGCATCTGCCTCCACCAAGTTCAATCCCAAATACAGCATAGCTTGTGGATGGATGAGTACCCTTCTCTGATACTGCTAGACTGAGCTGAACAGGTTGCCCCAGACTTTGTACCTCATAGTCCGACTCCTGGAAAATTCTAACATCATCTACAGCTCCCAGACTTCTTTCTGGTGATTCACTCTCCTCACCTATTGACACTCATGAAATCATAGCCATTTCCAATGCACCTTCACCTAAAATTATGAGGGGAAATAACACAGCAGAGCTAGAAGCAACAGCAGTGTCGCACATTCTTGGCTTTATGCCAGCTCCATGGAAGACAGAAACCAGGGTCCCTCCTCAACCTCTAGGCCCACAGTAGCTCATACTCCCCAAACCAAGAGAGTCAGACTAAGTGGCCTGTTTAGTTCACTCTGAATGCTACTGGGTCTGGCTCTATAAATAATCAAAAAGGCTCCTCTTCACCATGTGGTTAGTAGATCAGAAGCAATTACCTCCAAAGACTGGGCTCATTATTAGTTTCCTCATTACAAAAGTAACTAGAAAATGTATACAGCATTTTGAAATCTACCTACAAATATACACATAGGAACTATATGAATACAGCTATAAAACATTCTTTGAAAAAGTAAATACAAATATAAATATTTGGAGAAATATTAATTGCTTATAGCAGGGTCATGCCAATATAACGAAAATTATTATACTGTATACTACAAATTAATTTACTTAATAAGTTCGATACAATCAAACTACCAAAATATTACTATATAGAACTAGAAAAAAATCTTTGCAACAAGTTTCTCTGATAAAGTTTTCATTTGTAATATATATAAGACAAGACATGGATTCAAATTTATAAGAATAAGAGCTATTCCCCACCTGATAAATAGCCAAAGGATAGGTAGAGGCACCTTTCCAAGCTATCAAAAGCCATATAAAAATGCTCTAAAGGGGGCAGCCGGTGGTACAGTGGATAGAGCGCTGGGTCTAGAGTCAAGAATATCTGAATTTGAATCCAGCTTCAGACACTTACTAGCTGTATGATCCTGGGAAAGAAACTTAACCTCTTTTTTCCTCAGTTTCCTCAAACAAATGGAGATAATAAGTAGTACCTATTTGGTATGATTGTTGTGAGGATCAAATGACATATTTGTAAAAAGCCCTTAGTGTAGTGTATATCTGGCACATAATAGGTGCTATGTAAATGATAATTCCCTTTCCCTACATCACTAATAATTATGGAAATATGAATTAAAACAACTCTGCTATTCCACCTCATACCCATCAGATTGATAAGGTTCACCAAAAAAGGAAAATGATAAATTTTGGAGGGCAAACAGGCAGTGCAGGTACAACAGCGAATTGAGCCAGCCACTCTGGGATTGGAACCATACCCCCAAAGGCCTATATCCCAAAGAGGTCAAAGAAAGAGGAAAGGGACTGATACATAAAAAAATATTTATAGCAGCTCTTTTTGTGATAGCAAAGAACTGGCAACTGAGGGGTGACCATCAAGTGGAGAATGGCTGAACAAATTGTGGTGTATAAGTGTGATGGATTTCTATTGTGTTGCTAGAAATGATGAAAACGGTGGTTTCGGGGAAACCTGTGAAAATTTGTATGAACTGCTAAGGAATGAAATGAGAAGCACCAAGAGAACATTATATACAATACAAAAACAGTTTTGTAAAGGGAAAAACAATTTGAAAGACTGGATCTCTGATCAATAACCAACTGTGTCTAGAGAGGAATGATGATAAAACATGCTCCTTACCTCCTGACAGAGGGCAAATGGGCTCAAGTTACAAAATGAGACTTTTTGAAAGACTTGATCAATGTGGGGATTTATTTTGCTTGACTATGAATATTTGTCACAAAGGATTTGCTTTTATCTTTTTTTTTCAATTGAGTGGTGGGGGAGACCAGGACTAATGATAAGTTGGGAAGGAAAAAGGAAGGGAGGAAGGAAGGAAGAAAGGAAGGAAGGAAGGAAAAAGGAAGGAAGGAAGGAAGGAAGGAAGGAAGGAAGGAAGGAAGGAAGGAAGCTTAGGAAGCTTCTCCTCATCCATAGCTTCCTTCTTTTGCTCCTGGTTCCACAAGTCTCATCCCTCTTCAGCATGAGAGCCCTTCAGAAACCTGAAGACTTCAGAATGAACTCAAAGACCCATAGACCTACCAGGGCCTGAAGGGACCTCTCCTCATTTTAGAATCAGTGAAACTAAGACCCAGAAAGATGAAATGTATTGCCTAAACAAGGTCATACAGCTTGTTGATAGCAGAAGGTGGATTAGAATCCAGTTTCTTTTGCCTTCTAGTATAGTATTCTTTCTACCCCACCACAGATATCAGGCTTCCAGATAACCCATTTCATAGCCCTAACCACTCAGCTGTCTCACTTCTGAATATACACTGAGCTCAGGGGGCAGAATGGTGGAGGAGGGTTGGAAGAGAAGCAATATAGAGAGGTTTAAGGGCTCTCAGAGTAAAGGAGTAAGAAATCCCCAAGAAAGCAAATCCCTAAAGATCACAGTAGAAACTTAATCACTAGTAACATCCTTAATATAAGGAACTATAGGGATTGGGTCCGCAAGGACTTAGAAACTAATTATTCCCTTTGTGACTTCTACCCAGCCCCAAGTCCCTCATCTCACCTGTCCCAGGTCAAGAGGGAACTCATTTGTACCTCCCAGAGATATCTGTCTAGACTGGGAGACCCATACCCAAGGTTGGCTCCCTACCTTCTTGGGGGACAGAGTTGCTGTCTTCCACATCATCCAGGAAAGAAGGGTAGCCAGGTAAGTCTGTCTCTTTAGTGATACTGTCTAGGTGAGCAGGGGTAGCCCAGTGAGCTCCAGAGAGGAGAAGGGAAGTAGTTTGTTCCTCCACAGAGACACAAGAAAATTCTACCAGAAGCTATCTAAGACATCAGTCCCTCAGATCAGGGTAGCCTTGAGACCATTCTAATTCAGATCTCAGCCCCACCAAGTCTGTGTAGCCTTGAGCTCAGCCCAGACATTAGCACTGAACATCAGTGTAACCCTGAGCCTGAGCCTAATCCCAAACCAAACCTAGAGCTCAGTCCAACACACCAGCCTGGTACAGGACAAATCTGCATTTGACTGCAGTCAGGAAGTCACACAGTACTGTGGAAATGATGCCAGACTCAAGTAAGGAAGACCTAGGTTTAAGTACCACCTCTGAGACTTTGGGCAAGTCATTAAATAAGCATTTATTAAATGCCTAATGTGTGCTAGGCACTGTACTAAGCACAGGGAAACCCAAAGAAAGAAAAAAAGACAGACCTTGATCTCCAGTAGCCCACAATCTAATGGGAAGACAACATGCAGCCATGTGCAAACAAGCTATGGAGCAGATAAATAGAAAATAATCATTAGAGGGAAGGCACTGGCATTAAGAGGAAATGGGAAACTTCCTGTAGAAGACAGGATTTTAGTTTGAAGGGTCTTGAAGGAAACCAGGAGGCAAGGATGAGTAGGGAGGGGTACTCCATGCCAAGGCTAGGGGCTGGCGGATGGGAGGGTCGTAGTTAGTCACTTAAGCTCTGTGACCTTCATTTTTATCATCCCCAAAATTAGGATGATAACCCCCTGCAGTGCCAACCTCACAGGGCTGTGAGGCTCAAACAAGATCACATTGAAAGCACTGGGCAAATATTACAGCTTTACATAAAAGTCAGCCAAGACTACTGTTGTTGTTCTTTATTTTGTTCTGATTTTTTTTTTGAGGCAATCGGAGTTAAGTGACTTGCCCAGGTTCACATAGCTAGTAAGTGTCTGAGGCCAGATTTTGAACTCAAGTCCTCCTGACTGCAGGCCTGGTGATCTATCCACTACACCACCCAGATGCTCCTCTTCTCATCTTTTTTGATGAAGTTCAGATAGAAATGGTCCTGGAACAAGTCACTATCCTGCTATGACTTGTTTATATTTAATGTTCTGTGGGTTGTTGATGAGGTTGATAAAAAAAACTGATTTTTATAATCGAGTAATGAGTGCCATGTTCTGTTGTCTCACTGAAAACATCTTCAACTGCATTATTGTTGTTGCTATTGATGGAGAAATCCCAGTTACACCTAGGGTTGGTCTCAACACATCAACCTCATCCTCTGAGGCCACAATGACCAACAAGCTGGTGGTGGCACTGAGCTTGAAGAGCCCATCCACACATAGGAGCAGCTTCTCCTAGAGATTGACCTGGGCAGGGGCATTCAAGAACCACAGATGAAAAAGGCCAGGTCATTGCCCAGTAGCTAGGGAAGAAGAAGGGATTGGATCTATGAGGGAATTCTCAGCTGGGAAGAAAAGAGGAAAAGTCTGCTGGCAAGACTGGAAATTGCTCTGTTGTCAGAAATAGTAATTTTTATGAATTTCCCTATTCGTACAAATTTGTGGCTTACACACCTCTTATCACAGAATCTCAGTTAGAAGAAGGGACCTCAGAAATCACACAATCCATGCCATGTCTGGGCAGGAAGCCCCTCTATAACATCAAACTCCATGAGTGTTTATTCATCTTTTGAAGATGAATAAACGGAAGGAAGGAAGGAAGGAAGGAAGGAAGGAAGGAAGGAAGGAAGGAAGGAAGGAAGGAAGACTGAAGTAATGGGGATTCTGCTACCTCCAGAGAGAGGCAGAGCATCCCACTTTGGGATGGGCCTAATAATTAGGAAAGGTTCTCTTCTATGGAACTGAAATTTGCCTGCCTGTAATACAATAGCTCACATACACTAACCAAAATAAATCCACCTTTAAGGCTCTCTACCTAATAACTACTGATTTCTCAACCCCCTAAACAGTGTGTGAGAGACCTTGACACAAAATCCTGTTGTCTTAACAAAGTGCTTCTTGTGTGATGTAATGGAACCCTAGGGCTATAGTAGGAAGAAAAGAAAAGAAACAAGTTAAAAATGGGACTTTGAGTCAAAAGACCTTCGTTTGGGGCTTGACTCTGTCACATTCCAGGTCTGGGACTTTTGGTAAGTCACTTAACTGAGCCTCATTTTTCACAGCTCCAAGAAAAATCAATCATCATCACCATCAATTTACTTTAATATTTCTTGGAGCCGGGAAGATCTAAGTTCAAATCCTGCCTCAGACACTTACTATCTGGCTGCCTCTGGACAAGTACTCAGCCTCTCTCAATTTCAGTTTTTCATCTGCAAAACGGGGATAATTATAGTACCTAACTCCCAGGTTTGTTATGAGGATAAAACCGGGATAGCATAAGTAAAGTGCTCTGCAAGTTTTAAAGCTCTGTATAAATTCTAGTTATTATTATTAGTATTATGATTATTATTTCATAAGTGTGTGGCCAAACCCCCCCCCCCCACATGATACAGATAGCCACCCTCCACACCTTCAAAGGTAGTCTTCATGAGTTGTAACAAAACCAGATCATCACCTGGTGGGTGGTCAGCCTTCCGACAATGGGCCCTTCACCCTTAGCTTGGTCTGTCTGTCATTGGCCTCATACTTGAAACTTCTCCAACTTGGTAGGAGAAGGATTGTGGGTTGCACATTAGCTAGGATGGAAGTAAAATACATCCCTAGGATGAGGAAGTTGATCAGTCAGGAGGAACCAAGTCTTGTGGATCCACCTGCATAACGTCCATTTCTTCAGTCTATTTCCTTGCTTCCTATTCCCACCACCCCCACTCTAGTACCACCCATTGAAATGATTACAATCATCTTCTAATAGGGCTTTCCACCTATGTTCTCTCCTCACTCTGATCCATCTTTCACAGGCTACCAGACTAATCATCCTTAGGTCTAGTGTTGATCATGGTTCTTCCTTTTTCAAAACCCTTCAGAGGCTCAGTAGTCCCAGCTAAGGAGAGTTTTAAATCTTTTTTGCACTCAGAGTTCTCTCCAATCTCCCACCACCTCACTCTTCAAGCCTGGAATTTCATACTACTCCTCTCCATACATGCTACACTCCAGCCAAACTGTGTTATTTGGGGCCCCATGGCCACACTCTGTTTTCCCATCACTGCTCCTTTGCTCACCCTGTTTTCTCTCTGCCTGGAATGTTCTCTGACCTGAACCTCTCTCCTTTGAATTCCTCCCCATCATTTAAATCTCAATCGAATGTCACATCCTCCAGGAATCCTCCCTCGCCCTCATGGGTGCTGATCTTGACTGTCACGTAGCACTCTGTTCAGCACATCTCTAAGGAATTTTATCATGTATTCTTTTGTATTTACCCGACTATGTGACAAGATGCCCTGAAGCCTTAAGGAGCCAGAGTTAGAGCTGCTTACATGTCCTGAATTAGCTTTCAACTTTAAGTTTCAAAGGGAGATAAAAACTAACCCTAGCAGGGAAGCCAGTATTAGAAGTAGTGATTGAGAATAATTAGAAATTAGGGAGAAAGATAGCAAGATGTTTCTATTTCTTTAAGCATTACTCTCATTGTACAATTTTTAAAAGTGTAATTACTAAGTAATTTACTAATACAGTATTATTTTAACAAAAAGTTCCTCTTTTATTTTTAAAAAATGGTGTGTAATAGAGCATGATGGTCTTTAATTCAGATATGTCTGTCTATGGGAAAATTAGTTATTTGGGCCATTCAGGAGAATTTAACAAACATTTATAACGGGCTATCTGCATACAACACACTCTGAGAGTGCCAAGGATGAAGTTAGACACAGATCCTGGCCACAAAGGGGCTCCGAGGCCACAATCCAGCCCCACTGTCCTCATCCAAAGAGAGGAAATTTAAATCCCCTGGAGGTCTAAGATGGCAAAGCTAAACTCATCTCTTCCCACAACTGGCTGTCCTTCTTCCAGACAGCTTTGCCCCATGTCACAAGCAGCCACCTGCAGCTTTATTCCATAAGGGAACATCTGCAGCTTTGCTGGGTTTGAATTTGTCCTTCCAGACGGTTGCCTGTCCCTGCCACTGACCCCAGTCGCAGAGTAGACCAGCACTCTTCTCTCGCTCCAAGGGTTATACAAAGACTGGGCTTTTCTGCCAAAGCGATCACTCCCTGATACTGTAAGTTCTTAATAAATTATCCTAATTACTCAGTTAATGATCGTCTCTTACCACGTTATTGTATAGGCAGCTAGATGGTGCTGGATACAAAGCAATGGGCCTGGACTCATGGACCCAAGTGCAAATATGACCTCAGATACCTAGTAGCTTTGTGATCTGAGCAACTCATTTAACCTTTCTGTGACTCAGTTTCTTCATCAGCAAAATGGGATAATATCTGTAAAGGGCTTTACAAACCTTAAACTATTATTACTGTATTCTGAGGATTATGAAGCACTTTCCCTACAATAACAGTATATAAGGGAAGTAGTGAAAGTATTATCCCCATTTTGCAAACAGGAAAACTGAGATTGGGGATGGGAAATCATCTACCCAAAGTCCCATGGGTATTGATAGGGAATGATGAGGTTTGGGCTGGAACCTAAGTCTCCAGGCTTCAGCATCAAATCTCTTCCTTAATGAAGGAAAAAACCCTAAATAAAATAGTCCTTCAAAACAACTGAGAATGAAAATGTAGGACAGTGAATAGAGCACTGCCCTGGAGTCAGGAGGACCTGGGTTCTAATGTGGCCTCAGACCTTACTAGCTCTGTGACCCTGGGCAAGTCATTTAACTCTGATTGCCTGCCCCTGTACCCCCAAAAAAGCTAAAAATGAAAATAAATCTTTCCCATTTACAAATAGGTTTAATTTAACTTACTTCTACTCCCTGTCTCACCATTGCTCTAACTTCAGTCCCCATCTACTTGTCTGTGGATTGGTTTTAAAGTTTCCTCTTGTAACCTGACTCAAATGGCTAGGCTGGCCAAGAGTCCCTGTCTAGCCACTCTTTTCCCTCCTTTTTTCTTGGTTTTCTGTTCTCTCTTGGAGTTGGCCTTGAGAGCATCCACCTTCATAATCTTCTCCCCCTCCCAACTGATACCTATTTTCCAAATCACAGATGGAGAGAATAGAATTTATATTTACCTCTTTGGGCACACGTGTAGTTGTGTTGACACACAGTTCATGATGTACCAGGCACTATGCCAAAAGTTATACAAATATATTATCTCATTTGATCCTCTGAGTAAACTCTGACCCCTCAACAGCATTAAAATTCAGGGAAAGGACTGGGGCAGGAATAAATAGATCTGGGAGCCATAAACATAGAAATGATCATTAAACCCATGGGAGCTGGTGAGATTGCCAAGAGAAAGAAAATATAGGGACTGAAGAGTAGAGTGCCTAGGACAGAGCTTTGTGGGACCCCCCCCCCAACTGCTAAAGGGCGTGGTCTACATGATGAACCAGCAAAGGAGACAGAAAAGGAACAAGCAAGAGGAAAACCAGAAAGGACTGGGGTCCCAAAAGCTCAGCAAAGAGCTCCAGGAGAGAAGGATAAAGAGTGAAAAAAGACCATCTGATTTGTCAACTAGGAGATTACAATGTATTGTATTGTATCTATCTATGTTGGTTATCTCTCTACTACTATAAGCTTCTTACCCATAACAGTACCTTATCTAAACTTTGCTTTTGCAAAAGTATTCTCACTCAGTAGTCTAATACTTGTATAGGAAAAAAAACAAAGAATGAAACAGATTTTTATTTGTTCTGTTACACCCTGTATATCTGTCACAACCTGTAGCCACCATTGGAGCTGGTCACACCCTGCAATCACTATGGAACTTGTCACTCCCTGAAATCTCTATTGAGCTTGTCCCGCCCTATAAGGATCACTGCCTTGCCTTGAAGCCATCACTTGGGCAAGCAGAAGTTAACTCATAAATCTGCAGGAGCCATGAGCTCCAGCCCAGTTGGAGTTGTGGTTAAGGGCTCTGTCAGGAAGGTGGGCAATGGATAGAGACATCTCGTGTTCAAAGTCAAAGGGCATGAAGTAGATCCAAGTCCATGGATCATGGAGACCAAACATTGAGTCAAGGTGAACACAAAACATTGAGATGCTCCTATTCATTGTTCTCTCTTAAGAGACCACTGACCTGGAATTTCTGGGGTCTAACAGATCTAGCTTCTGATGGATTTTCCCCTTAAATAGCAGAAGGGAATATGCCATCATGTTCCATCCCGCCATTAAAAGGATGCTACAATGGAGCACACATTGAACTCAGCATATTATCTTTTAATGGATGGTCCTGAGTGTGTTCCTCTCCACTATCTTCTGACCCTGGTTTGTCTTCAAATCTTCCTGCTCAGTCCTATTTCCATCTTCCTGTTCATTTGTGGCTGATCCCCTTCAGCAGAATGACTTTATCTTCTTCTACCAGATTTTGACCATGAAACTACTTCAAAGAGTGTCACCTAACTATTTACACAGGAAAAATTAAATGGATGAAGAATATCTGCTGTACAGACTATGACAGGCATTTAGATGGGCAGCTTGTAGAACTCATGCCAGGGATGTGCTAGAGTTAGCTCATACCAGCTCAAGAGGGCTGACTGTTAGATTTTCAATGTGAGCATTTACACCTTGGAATTTGGCAAACACTATAAATCATGACTTTGTTGTTTTGTTGACTGTCTAGACTTTAAAAAGTCTTAGAGAAAATGTTAATAATTCAGCCTAAACTTAAAAGTGCATTGTACATACTTTTTTCTGTTCTGGAGAGCCAGTAGTTAAACATTTACCAGTAGACCACTGAACTCATCCCTGAAGTATAGACACTGAAAATGGACAATAAACTGGGCCAAGAATTGAACAGGAAAAGAATAGTGGGCTGTAAAGGCCATTAGGAAACTGTCAAGTTACTTCAATGACCTTAAACTATTACCTGAAAAGGAAGCTGGGGGAGCAGCAATACTGGGATTTTTCCAGTAAAGTTACAGGACCTTGAGTCATACACTCCAGTCTCTGAAGAACTGAAGTTGGGGATGGCCCAAAGAATGAGGCATATGATGGTTACAAGCGATTTGCAATACATTAAAAACAAAGGACTATCCAGGAAAAGATGGCTGAAGGGTGTCTTCAGAGAAATATATAATTGGGGAGAGAAAAAAACATGGGCTACTCACACAGTGAGAGTAAAGGATATTCAGTGGGCCACCCACATACTCTACTGATATTTTCAGGATGCCAGGAGATCTCAAAGAAGTCCCCTAGCACACTAGGAGGACCTCTTATGGTGAATGTATAGGCAGGGAGGCAGGGATGGATTGCATCCAGAATCTTTGGAGGGAATGACCACATCAAAGAGATCCCCAGCCTCTCTGGAGCATTGATATGTTCTTGCATAAGTTCTAGATGAGGGGCGGCTAGGTGGCGCAGTGAGTAAGAGCGCCGGCCTCGGAGTTGGGATGACCCGAGATCAGATCCGGCCTCAGAAAATGAGCGCCCACGCATAAATAATGACTAACCGTGTAACCTTGAGCAAGTTACTTAACCCCAATTGCTTAAAAAAAAAAAAGTAATAAGTTCTAGATGATCAAGCTCTCATCAGCATCAAACAAGCCATCCTGCTCTTGCCTTTGGGGGGGATCTCAGTGGGTTGTAATCAATAAGCAACTTATATTCTATCACCAATGTAGGTTGTCATGGGATATTGGAGCAAGAAGCAGTACATCAGATAAAACTAAGGGTTAAAATATCACACCATCAAACTCTAGAATTATAAATATGATAGGGACCTTCTAGACCATCTAATACAAGTGTCTCATTTTATAGATGATAAATCAATGCCCCTGAGAGGTGATATAATTAATTTAAGATCATGTAGCCAGTGGATTGCAGAGAATGGACTAGAACCCAGATTTCTTCTGAGATGAGCACATCTGCCTTTAAACCTTCCTTTGAAAGGACAACTGATGTCTGTGACAGAATCAGTCTGATTATTTGGTGGTATGGTGTGAATGGAGTACTAGGCTTGGAATCAGGAACAAGATCAATCAATCAGTAAATATTTGTTGTCACTATTATGTGCCAGGCCCCGTGCTAAATGATGGGGATACAAATGAAGAAAAAGATAGTCCCTGCCCTCAAGGTGCTTATAATTGAATTAAGGAGACCACAGATATATGCAAAGCAAGCTACATACAGGATAAGGGGGAAATAATTAGCACCAGACTTAAGAGAAGGCTTCCAGGAAAAGATGGAATTTTAGTTGGGACTTAAAGGAAGCTGGGGAGGTCAGTAGTTGAAGTGAAGGAGGGAGAATATTCAGGGGAACAGCCAGAGAAAATGCCCAGACTGAGAGATGGAATGTGTTGTTCAGGAAACAGTCAGGAGGCCAATGTCACTAGACTGAAGAATATGTGTCAGGGAATGAGGTGTAAGAAGACTGGAGAGGTAAGAGGGGCCAGGTCATGAAGGGCTCTGAATGCCAAACAGAGGATTTTGTATTTAATTCTGGAGACAATAGGAAGCCACTGGAGTTTACTAAGTAGTGGGGTAACATGATCAATTGCACTTTAGGAAATTCACTTTGGTAGCTGAATGGAGTTTCAACTGGAGTAGATATTTGAGACAGTCAGACCAACCAGCAGCTATTACAGACACTACTTAGCTGTGTGACCCTGGACAAGTCACTTTACCTATGTTTATCTGTTTCCTCAATGGCAAAATAAGGATAATAGCCACATCTACCCTCACAGGGTTCTTATGAGGATCAAATGAGATAGGAGCCTGGCAAATAGCAGGCACTATATAAATGCTTGTTCCTTTCCCTTCCTAACACAAAGGTTAGTTTCTTTAACTGATGGTTTCTGTCCTTTTTAGGGGCTGTTGGTACTATATCCTACCAAAGGGCTAATTATCTAGTTGCCAAAGAACATTATATGGTTTTTCTTAACCCACAAGGTGGGGAAAACAAGATTGTCTAACTAGTAACAATAAATAAATAACACTATTCAAGATCCCTCAAGTTTTCATGTTCAAGGGATACTGATCCCTAGAACAAATTTGTGACATTCATGAATTCCTTGCACTCTAGTTGGCATGCCTTCTCTCCCTTCCCCCACAACCCCGCATCTGCCTCTCAACCAACTGGCAAATTAATCTTCCTTAAAGAGGATTAACTATGTCCCTCAAAAACTTTCATTAGCTTTCTATTGCTTATGGAACAAAATACAAACTCAGTCTAGCATTTAAGGCTCCACAATCTGGCTCCAACTTACCTTATCAGTTTTGTTTCACCCTACTCCCCTGCATGTACTCTTATCCTCCAATCAAATTGGACTGACACTCTCTAGTCCCATCCTGCAGTCTCCTGATTCCATGAATCCTCAGGTGACACCTCCTCCATGAAGTCTTCCCCAATTTTCCAGCCCAGATTCCTCTCTTGACTGTGCCCAGTTGAAAGTGATCTCTCTCTCCTCAAATTTCCCTAGAATACTTTGCATAAACTTTGTCATTTTCTGCTGTTCTGGCAAAAAACCACAGCTCATAATTTAGGGTTCTGGTCAAAGGAAATTGCATAAAGAAACACATGATTATAGGAGGAATTAGATGGAGGAATCCCACTGAACTGAGTTCACAGTTGGTTTTTATACACTAAGAAAAACAAATTGGTTTTGTGTCCAGCTGGCCTTGAAAATTGAGCAGGACAACCTGTTTCCCTTTGTGGTTGGCCTTGGAAGCAGAGCATGGCAAACTATTTTTCTGTGGGATGGGCTGGAGTAAATTCAGATTCTGAGAATTTTATGTGATTGATCATTTTGCCTAAAGTGAATGCTGATTCACGCTGAGATAAAGGAGGCACAAGGCCCTCATCTCTACATCTCTATGCCTCCCCAGAGAAACTTTAGTAGCTTTGTTAAATTATGCCCGTTTCTTTGGCTTTTTTTTTTTTGGAAGGTAATTGGGGTTAAGTGACTTGCCTGAAGTCACATGGCTAGTAATTGTGTCCATGTCTGAAGCAAGGAAAAACAATAAAGGAATAACAAATAAAAATTCATGTTTGGATGAGGTTGCAGAGATGCTTAAGTCAGGGAATTCAGGGAATAGCTCATATCTTCAGTTGTCAAGCAGTGTAAATAGGGCAGAAGGCCCTGCATAGTGTGCAGAAGCAGTTTCTATAATTCCAGACACAGCAGGAGGCATTTATCAGAGAACAGAATCTGCCTTGTGAAAGTCACCAAAGAGCTGCTAGGTCAATGATGTTTCAGGCTGGGTCTTTGCAGAGCTGACCACGCAGAGCACTTCACAGAGGGTTGGAGAGATTGAGCCTTTCATGCTCACTAACCCCAACAGATATTATTAACACTCAAGGAGATGGTGGAAGGTGATGCTACTGATGGCTGGGAGTGTTTTGTGTGTGATGTTATATGGGAAGAATGAAAGATTGTGTGAAGGGATGTGAGGGGAGATATCACTCACCCAGAGAAGTCCCAGGACAGATGCTGATGTGTTCTTCATGCATGGCC
Organism: Gymnobelideus leadbeateri; assembly: GCA_011680675.1. Lineage (NCBI taxonomy): Eukaryota > Metazoa > Chordata > Mammalia > Diprotodontia > Petauridae > Gymnobelideus > Gymnobelideus leadbeateri. The sequence goes on along the minus strand of WOXC01003529.1, from coordinate 13,721 downwards.
CAAAAGAAGAAAATGCTCTTTGGCCAAATGGAATAGATTGTAGGAGGGCAGCATTAAGCTAGGCTGACAGGGAAAGGAGAAAGGCAAGCAGAAAAGTTGGACTGAAGGAAGGTGAGCTTGGCCATAGGAAAGATGTGTGCACTTAAGGCGTGACTTTTCCCTGCCTGTACCAGGCATCATATTCCCAAAGCCTACTGCAAAGCAATGTAAGAGGAATGAACGGAGCATGTCATAGACTGCCAGGGAGGAAATGTGAATTAAGGTGAAACTACACTCCAGAATAAACAAATATCTCATCTCATAAATAAATAGAAAATCAGGGTATCATAGTGAATCTGGGAGAAAAAATCCACACATCTAACTGCAGCATAACATAGGAGCTAAATGGAAAAGAGATGAATTGTGTAAGACTCAAGGGGTCACCAGGACATGTACAGCCCACATTCATGACATGAGAAGCGTCGTTGGCCATCTGGAAAAGCTGAATGTCTGGCAGTATTTTAATCAATAGGAGCTCTTTGCCATGGCGGCTGGTGTATAAAGCACACCCAACAAGCCATGAGGTTCACTACAGAGGATCACTAAACCTGGATCAGGTTTAAGAAAACACTACCCATCCATCCCTTAGAAGTGACCATAGATCAGGTAGTGAAATAAGCAGAGTAACATAAAAAGAGAAAACAAATTTACTGAGGTTGAGTTGTTTATTTTTTGCAGGGGGGAAGGCAGGGCAATTGGGGTTGACTTGCCCAAGGTCACACAGCTACTAAGTGTTAAGTGTCCAAGGCCAGATTTGAACTCAGGTCCTCCTGACTCCAGGGCGGGTGCTCTATTCACTGCACCACCTAGCCACCCCAAGCCTTATGTTGTACAATTAAATGCAGAGTTCCCAAAAGCCAGGTAGGATCACACATCAATCTGAGTCTAGTCTAGAGATCACTGAGAAGACTATGGTGAAGGACAATAGCAGTCAGTGATAACAAAAGTCTCCTGCTCTCCCTCCAGCTGCATACATGTATTCTCTAATCAGTCTGAGGCTGAGGGTGGAAGGGGAAAGAGGCAAGTTGGTAGGTTTGTTCTGGGGTTCTTTTTCCTCAGTCCCAAGAGGGACCTCCCCTACCTTGCAGAGGCAGAAGTGCCCAGATCTGAAGTGTGATATATGGGTCCTGATGCTCCTGACGGCAGGCAGTGGTGCTGCCAGTCAGCAGGACTGGGACTGGACCCTTCCAGTGGAGAGCAAAGAGCATTTCCCTATTGATAGGCCTTTACATAGACTCATTCTCCTGGCCAGAGGTTGGGGCAGAGGAAATCAGGTAGTCAGAGTGAGACTTCTGAAAGCTATTGGCAAAGAGACCTATCAGATTTCATTAGCATTTACAGTGATACAGAAGAACCTCATCTATTAGTAGAAGTCTGTTTGGTATAGAGAGACTCGAAGCCTAGCTGGCATTCACAGAGGGCATGCCTTGAGAATCTTATAGAATGTTAGGCTATGCTTTCTATTTACAGTGTTCCTAGTGTGCATGAGAACTAGAGGAGGAACATTAGGTCCCTTAGGGACAGTTTTTTGCCAACTTGGGCTAAGTATGCTTTTATGTCAGAATTTTTTGTGTTCTATGTCAATTCTGGGTAGTAGCTGTATACCAGCTGTTGCTGTATTTTAAATGCCATACATATATATAGATGGTGCAGTGGTTAGACCTGAAATCAGGAAGACCTCTGTTCAAAACTGACCTCAGGTACTCACTAGCTACTTGGTCCTAGACAAGTCACTTAACCTCTGCCTCAGTTTCCTCATCTGAAAAATCAAAATAATAATAATCCTTACCTCCCAAGGGTTATTGTGAAGATCAAATGAGATATCGTTTGTCAAATACTTTGCAAACCCTGAAGTGCTACATAAATGCTAGTTATTATTAAATAAAATGTGTGTCTCTCATTGTCTAGTATAAGTGGTCATCTAAGTCTGGGAATATTAAGGAGTTTTTTTACTAACTGTGATGGAGTCTCTGTGAACATGAGAGGGTTCCCACCTATCAAGGGTACATACACATCAATAAGGAGAATACCTTTACAGGATTAACACTTAGGTAAGCCAACAAAATTGATCTGTAAGCTTACAAAGGGTCCCCCAGGTAAGGGGTGGGCAGCAGGGGTGGTCCTTACTGTTGTGAGACAAGCAGATTGGATAGGTACTATGGCAGAACCATCTCTCTGGACCACTGTGACCATCCCCCTTCTTTGTTTGGGCTTTTTGTACACGAGTGTCATTTGTCCTACTGTGGATTATAGGAGCAAGGCATATGGGCACAACCCCATACCATAAAGACTCAGGGTATGAAAGATATTCTGCCATGCTCCAAGGTTTGCCCCCACCCTCCACCCCAGTTTCTAGGGTCTGATCTCAAAGAAGAGCAACATCCTCAAAAGTCACTTAAAAGAGGCCTTAGGGAGGGGAAGAGACAGAGGTGTGGGCAGAGGTGCAGAAAGAGCTATTCCACACCCTGATGTTCTCGTCTCATTAGGTTAGTGACAATGGGGCTGGCAGGGACCACCCTTGAGATGATTGATTACAGGAAAGCAATTCTATCCCTGTGTTACTATCATTTATATCATCAGGGATGCATGATAACATCTTTGAACTTAATCATCCTTAAGAGGGGCAAAATGTAAGTTGTTGTAAATTAAAATGTTCTATTAGGTCTTGGTCTAAAAGACACAGATGAACCTCACTTAGGAATGTAGAGACAAGAATCCCTTAACTCTGATCCCAGGTAAGACATCTTTTTGGAACAACTGATTTATACATTGTGGCTCAGTAGACAGAGAGGGACCTCAAAAATATATTATCAAATGAGATAATATTTGTAGAAGGCACTTACCTACTATGTGCCCAACACATAGTAGGTGCTACATAAATGTTTATTTCCTTGTCTCTCTCCACTCCCACAAAAGCCTGGGTTTAAGCCCCACTTCTGACACATCCTTGCTGTATGACCCTGGGCAAGTCACTTAACCACTAGGCAACTCTAAGTTGTGGAGCCCCCTGAATTGGCAGAAAATATTCCCAATGCCAGCAGATTCATAGGCCCAATCCTTCTCCCTCTTCTAACTTCACCCTATTCAAGGGCTACAATGGCTAGCCTTATTGTCTGACAGGTAGAAACCCATCCATTCCTAACAGAGGAAAAGAATCTGGGAGACTCTGCCACTGTGTTTGCAAGATGGTCACCTTCACCTTTCTTATAATCTTCTTTCACCTGGTCCTGGTTTATGGATTGTTGTGGCTGTGTTTGACCTCCATTCTCTAAGAGGACCATGATATCAGGGAAATTACGATATGACTTGCAGCTGACTTTGATTTGAGTGAGGAAGAGCTGTCCAAGGTCACCAGCATAATTTTCTCCTCCAGAGTCTTCTGGGGTCCAGTGGCCAGATATCCATCAGGATGATTAGAGATGGCCCAGGATGCAGTGGGAGACCCTGGCCCTTCCAGGCTAAGGTCTTTTCAGGTACTCACTTTGAGTGAGGTAATGCCCATTCAGTGAAAAGGCCTCTTTAAGAAGTGAGTCAAGGGATGGCCCCTTCAATTAAAAAAAATATCAAACTATTCTATTTAGCACTCACCAGTGGGCAGCCACTGACATTTTCCCTTTGCGTGGCAAATAACTTGATTTGTCAGCAAACACTTTTATCAGGATCAAAGTGAGATCATGGGCAATGTGTAAATCAATTGACAGCCCCAAAAGATTCCACCTCACCCAATAAGTTCCAATGCTTAGAATTAAAACCAGATGCAACTGTCTTGAAACAACATTAATACCAACAGGTATTGGGATTTGTTCACAGCTGTTGCATAATATATGACAAGCATTAGGGTTTACCCAGTAAGGCTCACATTTCCATAGGGGAAATCCCTAAATTCATTATTTAAATACAGGGTAGGAAGCTAAATTACCATATTAATAACATTCCAAATATTCTTGGGTCTTGCAAACTTCACTGTCTTCTTGGGTCCTTCAACTGGCACCGCCTTCTCACACTATCAAACAAAATCTTTAATTAGCTGCTATTTAGAATTTTAATAACTTGCTTACAAACTTGCCAGAGTATCATATTCCCATCTGGTGGGAGGGAAGGAACAGGATTCAAATATGTTTAGGTAATCTGTAAAAGCAAGCTAATGTCCAGGTTATAAATTAATAAAAATCCATCTTGCGTTTTGTGAAAGGCAATCTGAATTGTTAAGACCCAAATACAGTTCTCTCATTATCATGTTCAGAGGCCATCCAAACATTCATTCATTTCTGATTTCAGCTTTTAAGCTTAAAATTCAGCAAGATTTTCAGCCACTTCAACTGCCTTTTTCTGAACCTTATCAGCTATAAAGTAACATTTGTTCTCCCTGCCTTTAGAGAATTAGAAATGAAAGCCATTGGTTTGGGATCATGATTAATCAATACTTATTTCTCACTTAATTGTACTTATACTTTTTTTCTGTTTCTTAAGTTCCCTTGTATTATTTACCAAAAACAAATTAACTCTTAATAGAGTACACACACAAATTTATGCAATCACTACTCAGAGGGAGTGCCATGTCCCCCAGACTAATGTTTCTACTATGTTCTTATAAAACAATCAGTATTCACATCAAAGAGGATCCAGCCCCTTAAGGCTACATATGCATCATACCACAGGCATAAACCCAAAATATTAACAGCACAGTCTTAGAGTTCTTTTCAAAATTATAATGTTGGGAATTTATAAACATAGCATTACCAGAAAAGATACAAATAAAAACAAATAAAACATAGTGACATTAGTTCAATAATAGTCCAGTTGAATACACCTCCAAATTGTCTACATGGAAAAGAAAACTTCATGCATATAGCTCCCAATTTTGATATTTTTTGCTGTTCTGCATTCAAAAGGCCACACAGAGTATTGATCAGTTTTAATATTGCCATTTTCCATCAATTGCTACACAAAAGGCAGGTCAACTATATCATGGATAATAATTATGTTAATTAATCTATCAAACTCAATGTCAATCTGGTTTAAATTACTCAATTCTGAGAGTGTTCCAAGATTCCAGTTTCCTTTTCCAAACTGACAGCAATATACAAAAATCTGTAAAACTAAACATGAAATTATTAGAGCTCTTTCCAATTCCTAGGAGACAAATTCAGCATAAACTCAACTTTGTTTCCATTATAATGTGTGAAAACTATTTCATTCTGTGAAGCAGATGGAAAGCCCTTCTTGCTGGACTCCCATGCTACTTTGTATAATATTTATTTACTTCTCATCTATTAGATTAGAACACCCCTAGAGGGTATGGTCTATTGTCACATTTATCTTTGTGGAAGAATTGTACACTGGGAATAAATAGAGGGTGCTTAATAAATAATATTAATACATTATTGATTTATCAATTAATTATTAATTAAATATATTATATTAATTATATGTAACACATTGTAATATAATATAATTATAACTAATTGTTAATATTAATAAATAATAGGTGCTTAAAAATAAAAAATAAATGTGTGGACCACACATTTATAAAGTGCTTTGCCATACAGAAACATGAATGGCTACTACTATTTTTTATTAGTAAAGTTTCTGATTCCTTAGGGGTACTTGTATTTCCTTTTTGTGGATCCTTCTCGGCAGACACTTCAGCTACATGGGACAAGACAACCTCTCTAGTGTATCAGAATTCCTCCTACTGGGACTTTCAGAGCGACCAGACCAACAGTGGCTCCTCTTTGGGGTCTTCCTGAGCATGTACATAGTCACCATAGTTGGGAACCTGCTCATCATTCTGGCCATTTATTCTGACTCCCACCTCCACACTCCCATGTACTTCTTCCTCTCCAACCTGTCCCTTGTGGATCTCTGTCAGGCCTCCACCACAATGCCTAAGATGCTGATAAATATTCTGACACACAGCAAGGCCATCCCCTATGCTGGCTGCCTTATCCAAATGTATTCTTTTCATTTGTTTGGAACCATGGACAGCTTTCTCCTTGCCGTGATGGCCTATGACCGTTTTGTGGCCATCTGCCACCCACTGCGCTATGCGACCATCATGAGCCCTCGGCTCTGCATCCTGCTTGTAGGAGGACCCTGGGGTGTCACCAACCTCCAGTCAGTGGTGCACACCTCCCTGATGGCAAAGTTAACCTTTTGTGCAGACAACAAAATCCCCCACTTCTTCTGCGACCTCATGCCCCTGCTGAAGCTCTCCTGCTCTGACACCCACATCAATGAGTTGGTGGTTTTAGTCTTTGGTGTCTTCATGGGCATAAGTCCCCTGGTGTGCATCCTTCTCTCCTATATTTGCATTTTCTGTGCTGTTCTGAGGGTCCCCTCTGCCGAGGGAAAACGGAAAGCCTTCTCCACCTGTGGTTCTCACCTCACTGTGGTCTTACTCTTTTATGGGACCATTTTTGCTGTGTACCTGCAGCCCTCAGGACCCACCTCTCCAGAGAAGGACAAGGCAGCTGCTGTAATGTGTGCAGTGGTCATACCCATGCTGAATCCCTTCATCTACAGCCTGAGAAATAGGGACATGAAGGGGGCTTTAAGGAAACTGATCAGCAGAACACCACCTTCATAGAAATGGAGCCATAGACCTGGGGGGACATGAGACAAGCACCTGGGGAACCCTAGGCAGGCAGCTTCCTGTTTTTAACATCGGTCACTTATACTGCTACAACCCCAGGTCTAAAGGTAGTTCACTTTAGTTATGACTTGAGGCTCACTATAGGGAATACCACATTTTAAGAGTGACACTGGCAAGTTGGAGAGTATCTAAGAAAGGACAACTGGGATCAGATGAAGGGACTAAGGAGGCGTAGCCTGGAGAACGAAGATCTAGTGAGACGTTATATCTGGGTTTGGGGACTCTGGTAAAAGAGGCATTACTGGAGACAAACCATCTGTAAGTAACAAGAAGCATCTGTGATGTCATCAGCCTGGGGGAGCTCAAGGAACTGAAATCCACCTATGTCTCAGTAGGTAAGTCCTTGGAAAGTTATCCAAAGATTAAATGATTTGCACATCCTTATACAGCTAATAAGCATCAGAGGCAGGATTTTGACTCAGAACTTCCTAACTCAAAGCCTAGTACTCAATCCACTATGTAACATTGCCTCACACTTCAACAACAAAAATTTGTTGAGCCACAAAGTTGCAAAGTCATTGTCGATCTGTATTGTAGAAGGCATTTCTTCACTGGCAACTCTGGGTCATTTTTTTTAAATCTTCAACAAAAAATTCCTCTATTTCACCTTGGATATCTACCTGAAGAGCTCCAGTGATGGAGAGCTCGTGGCCCCATTCTACTTTTGGACAGCTATATTTATTAGGAAGTTGTTTCTTGCATCAAGGAAGGAGTCTATCTCTTTGTAATTTCCTCTCATTGTGTCCAGCTCTGCCCCTCTAGAGGTAAGAAGAACAAGTCTAAACTCTCTTCAAATACTTGAAGACAACTATCGTGTCCATCTGTGTCCCCCACCCTCAAGTCTTCTCCAAGCTAAACATCCCCTTGTGTGTTTATAAACAATCCCTGCATGGCCAGTCTTCAGTTCTCTAACCATTCTGGTTGCCTTCCTTGGGATGTATCCCATTTGACAATGACCTTCAGAAAATGAATCATTAGAACAAGACCCTACTGTGCAAGGTGTATCTGTTTAGTGCAGAGTACAGTGGCATGATCATCTCCCTGGTTTTAAATACCATACCTAAGAAAAAGACCTATTGGGGGCAGCCATGTCACACTCTGGGTTCACTGATCTCGCAGCCCACTAAAACCCCAGATGCTTTTTGGGTGTAATTCCTGTTCCAGGAATACTTTCCCCATCCTGTACTTCTGAAGTTTCATTTAACCCAGTGATCCCTGTTAAATTTCGTCTTATTTGAGTCAGCCCATCATTAGAGCCCGGCTGGTCTTTCAAAATACTGACTTTGTCACCCAACATGTTATAGTGATACCTCTCAGCTCTGTGTTATTCGAGGAATTGATGAATATGTCATCTGTGCTCTTATCCAAATCACTGACAAAAAGGTTAAACAGCACAGGCCCAGGGAAAGATCCCTGAGACATTCCACCACAAACCTCCCTCCAAGATGAGGTTTCTTAACCTTCTGTCATGGATCCCTTTGGCTGCCTGGTGAAGTCTATGGATTCTTTCTCAGAATAATGTATTTAAATGAATAAAATAAAAGTGTCTTTGTTCAACACGAATGTTCAATGAGATAATATATGTAAAGTGCTTTGTGATACGTAGCATGAGTTACTATTATTTATTATAATATTAACAAAGCTCCTGATTACTTAGGTCTGTATTTCCATTTCATGCATCTTTCCTAGCAGATATATCAGAGAATTACAAAGGAAATTAGTTATATTGAAATGCAGTGAGTGTGTGTGGGGATACTTTTTTTTTAAGTCCACAGACCCCAAATTAAGAATCACTGCTCATGGGGCAGCCAGGTGGCACAGTGAATAGACTCCTCTATAGAGTCAGGAGGACCTGAGTTCAAATTTGGCCTCAGACACTTGACACTTACTAGCCATGTGACCTTGGGCAAGTCACTTGACCCCAATTGCCCTGCCCTCCCCTGCTCCAAAAGAAAGCAACAACAACAAAAAGAATCACTGCTCTAGGATGGCATCAAAGAATTACTCTCCTTTGGGTCTAATCATTCAACCAACTGCACTTCCACAAGATCTCATCCTTTTGTCCCCTTCTCTCTAAGTCTCTCACCTAGACTACTCAGAGTCTCAGCTTGTTCTTCTTATCTCAAGGCTACCCCTAGCCAATTTATATTCTACACATCTGCCAGAGTGACCTTCCCAAAGCATAAGCCCCTTCATGTCACTCTCCTACTCAATCAACTCCCTATCAGCCTGATAATCCCATTCAAACTCCTCTGCTTAACATTTAAAGCCTTTTGTAATCCAGATACACATCTCCCCTTTGCACACTCTATGATGCAGCCAAATTGGCTGCATGCATCCTAATACATGACTTCCTATTTCATACTTCCATCCTTTTGCAAAAGCTGACTGTTCTCCACCTGGAGCACACTCTTTCCTCACCTCCTTCTCTTAGAATTACTACTTCCCATCAAAGGTCAGCTCAAACATCATCTCCTACATGAAACCTTTCCTCCCTCACCCCCTACTTACTCGTATTTCCTCCAGCTCTTAAATGACCTTGTATTTATTTCATAGCTATTTTATATATATGCATATGTGTTCTCTCCCTTGATAGAATATAACTTTCTTACAAGCAGAGACTTGTCATTTAATTTAATTTCTATCTCTGAATCTATCTAGTTCTCCACACTATGTCTGGCAAATAGAAAGCTGCTAATAAATACTTAACTAATTAAATTATTGACTGATTGAGATATGGAGCTGGCACTGTGTATGAATCTAGTCCAGCCCTGGGGACTTCAACTTTGTGTATTTATTGATTCATTCTCCATATGAGCACAACCCTTTCTTTGCTGGTATCTTGAGAATTACCAAACTGATGCTACCCTACATCATCACAGAATCCTGAAGTCAGCTACACTCCCCCTCCAGGGGCTAGCAGGTTCTCACTTCTTTCTCCCCTAATTCTTATAACTCAGTTGGCTTCTTCCCCCTTTTTTTCTTTCCTTTTCTTCCTTTCGTTTTCCCCCCTAGATCTGTGATTTCATTGCTATAGTTAATTCCCAATGAGGGAACTAACTCTACCAAGGTAGTTCAGCAATTTAAAGTCCTAGATAGACCACATACACTGAGAGGTTATGCAATTTACCCAGGATGTGTCATAGGCAGAATCTGAACAAACTCTTCCTGACTCAAGGCTGCCTCTCTACCAAGATGAGTTAGCTAAAGATTGTCTTCCTTCTTCCCCCAGGCCTTTCCAAACAGCACCCCTGATTTACTGCCACTACCCACCATCTCTGCTCACACTTGCATGATGTTAAATCCCGCTGGAAAAAAAAACAAACATAAATGTGTTATCTACTTTACTGAAAGACATACAACCAGAACTTCAACTCTTTAGAATCTCTATCACATTCCCCATTGTCTCCACTCAAATCTCCTACACCAAACTTCTGTCTCCCTCTCAGCAGATGACTTACTATCTTATTTTACTGAGAATATGGAAGCCTTCTGCCATGAGCTCCCTCTTCCCCATACACACTTCAAAGTCCCTCAATATTGCTTCTCTCTTTTGCTCTCTTGTCTGAAGAGGAGGGGGCCCTTCTCCTTGCCAGGGCCAGCCTTTCTACATGTGTCCTTGATAACATCCTTCCACTTATTTCTTCTGGAAGCTTGCCCCTTCTATCATAGAGCTGCTGTCATCCACATTCTCCAGGAAAGAAGCAGAGTCAACCAAACCTATCTCCTCAGTGCTATTGTCTGGGGTTGCTCAGTGAGGGCTTTAGGATAAGAAGGGAAACACTTTGTTCCTCCATGGGGACTCAGGTTCTGCTAAACTTAGGACCCACCTTAACTGTCAACTCAATGGAGCCCTGAGCCCAGCCTAGACCCCACCTCAATTCAGATGGAAATAAGACCAATTCACATGTCTACTCCATGAGTGAACGTAAGCCTAAGACCAGTCATCACTCTTTCTATTCAGCATAGGTCTGAGTCTTAGCTTAATCAAGAACCCACCACAGAGCTCAGCCCAACTCAATTCAGTCTGCTATAGCCCAGCCTTGCCCTGGATCCTAATAAGGAAGTCACACAGCATAGTAAGAAAATCATTGGGCTTGCAGTTTGGAAAACCTGGATTCCAATCTTGCCTCTAACAATTACTAGCTATAGGCCTCTGGGCAACTCACCTAACATTGGTGAGAACTGCTTTCTTCATCCATAAAATCAAGACAAAACATCACCTGTAGAACCTACCACACAAGGTAATTGTGAGGACTAAATTAAAATATGTATACACAGTACTTTGTGAACCTAACAATGCTAGAAAAATATTAGCTATTCTGACAAGGAGGATTCCCCTCTTGGTTAGAGCAACCCCAACAACACTACACAGAGCCCTATTTAACAATCACATACTCAGGCTATACGAACCACTGGCTGGCTGGCTGGCAGGCATTAGTCCCAAGCTCCAGTTGCCTGTCCATATATATTGGGCAGCACCTCCTGTAGGGTCGAAATTCAAGTACCAAGAACTGTGATAAGCACTAGGGACACAAAGAAAGGTAAAATACACCCCCCACTCTAGGAGGTCACAGATTAATGGAAAAGACCACATGTAAACAATGATGTACAAACAACTATAAACAGGATCAATTGGAGATAATTAACACAGAGGAAGCACTTAGAATTAAAGGAGTTCAAGAAAAACTTCCCAGAAAAGGTCGAATTTTACCTGAGACTTGTAGGAAGCCAAGAAGAAGAGATGAAGGAGAGTATTCCAGGTATAAAGGATGGATACACAAGGGAAATGCCCAGGGTCAGAAGACAGGGTATCTTATTCAAGGAAGAGCAAGAAGATCAATGTCACTGGATCACAGAGTAAGTGGGGGGTAAGAAGATCAAAAAAGTAGGTGGATACTAGATTATTTTATATTTGATCCTTGAGATGAGCCACTGGAATTTGAGTGGTAGGTATGTGAGTGGGGGGGGGGGGGAAGAGACAGAGAGAGAAAGAGAAAGAGAGACAGAGACAGAGAGAGAAAGAGAGAGAGAGAGAGAGAGAGAGCAGAGAGACCAGAGACAGAGACAGAGACAGACAGAGACAGAGAGAGACAGAGACAGAGACAGAGAGACAGAGAGAGATGGTCAGATCTGTGCTTTAGGAAAATCACTTTGACAACTGAATAGAGGATGGATTGGAATGGGAAGAGACTTGAGGCAGGGGACCCACCAAAAGGTCATTGTAGTCATTCCCCAATAGATGAATGGTTAAAGGATGTGAACAAATAGTTCTCAAAAGAAGAACTGCAATGTATTCACAATCACATGAAAAAATGCTATAAACTACTAATGAGAGAAATGAAAATCAAAACACCCTTGAGATTTTACCTTCTACCAGGCCTGAGCAACCTGCAGCCCACCAAAGATTTCTTCTACATACAAAGGATGTTTTCTTCTAAATGTTTCATGGGCCACCCAAAATCCTTTGGCAGGCCTCCAATTGTGTAGGCCTGCTTTATACCCTGAAAATTGAAAAAAAAAATAATGACAAAAAATGGTAAGTCAATGTTGGAGGAGTGGTGAAAAGTTAGGCACACTAGAACACAGTTGGTGACACTGTGAAATAGTATAAACCATTTTGGAAAACAATTTGGAATTATGCAAATAAAGTGACTTTGAGCCCTTTGAACCACAGCCTCCATTACCAGGCTTGTACCTTAATGAAGTTATTGATAAGAAAAAAGTCCCCGTATACCCCAAAATATTTATAGTAAAACTTTTTGTGATAGCTAAGAATTGGAAACAAAGCCAGTGCCCATCAACTGGGAAATGACTAAACAAATTGTGGTATATGAACAAAATGGAATACTATTATGCTGCAAGAAATGATGTGATGAATACAGAGAAGTATGGAAAAATCTATATGAACTGATGAAAAGTAAAGGAAAACAGAACCAAAAAGACAATATACACAGTAACCACAAAAATTTAAATTAATATTAAATTAAATAGAAAGAACAACACATACCAAAAAAATTAAAGTAAATGTAACAAGATTATAAATATCAGGTGAGACTTGAAGAGATACGAGAAGATACCCCCAACTTACGGCTTGGTGAAAGTAGGAGGTCCAGAGATGTCACACATTACACATTTTCAGACTTTCTCAATGTGTAGATCAGTTGTATTGACTTTTGTTCCTCTTTTTAAAAAAATACTATTTGTCAAATTTGTCATTTGGGATTGCTCCTTAAGAGGAAAAGGAGGAAGGGGAGGCATACATGAGATGCATGATGATATAAGAAAGAGAAAACATTAATAATTTTTTTAGGTGTAAGGTGAGGAGTGCCTGCACCAAGGTAGTGGCAGTATCTAGTGGAGGTGGAGGCATATTTAGATATGTTATTAAGGTCAAGTCAAAGACCTCTGCAACAGTTGTACATGGGGGAGGGGGAGTTGAAGGAGTAAGGAACATGGATGATGGCCTGGGTGACTTTACAATAATAGGGAAGTTAGAAAGAAGAGAAATTTAGAAGGAAAAGATAAGTTTATTTGGGACATGTTGAATTTAAGATGTCTACAGGACAGCCAGTTCAAGACACCCAACAGGCAGGTAGAGATCTGAGTCTGGAGGTCAGCAGAGACGATAATGCAGGACAAGTAAATTTGAGAATCATCAGTAAAGAGTGGTCATCCGTGGGAACCAATGAGATCACCAGGTAAGAGTCTAAACAAAGGTTCCCAAAGTGGGTCATACCACCCCCTGGGGGGTGCTGGGATGATCCAGGTGCAATTGAGGGGAAGGGGAGGCATTGAATAAAAATAAGTGGGCGGTGAAAGCATAAGGAAAGAAGAGAATAACAATTTGAAAAACCATTCGTATATGTTTCATCTATTGTGTAACTGATTAAAGTCATAATGATTACATAATTTTCCAAATAAACACACAAAATACAAGTATAACCAATCAGTGGTCAAGTCCATGGACAGGTCGTAACGAGCAAGGTAGGGGAGGCTATTGCTCACGTCAGGAAGTCCAGCATGA
>WOXC01003528.1:0-26130 GCA_011680675.1 Gymnobelideus leadbeateri | reverse complement strand
AGGTGACTGACTAAAGATTTGGTGGGTTAAAGCAACTCTGTGCAAAACAGTGCTTAGAATTCAAGTATTTCAAAAGACTTCTGAGAAATTCATGTTTTCACCTATTTTCAATGATATACTGAGCATCTTTGGTAGAAAAGGCATATCTGACCATAACTCTCTAGAAACAGGTATTACCTGGAAGTTCTTTTCTCTCCCAGATTCTCTTAGCTAGTTGTCTTAAACAAAGGCTTTCCATATCAAATGCTTTGGCTTCTTTTCCTGGTAATGGCATCATTAGGTTTTCTCCTATTGAAACCAAAGAGGGCAGATATAAAGGACTTTTGCTAAAAAATAAAAGCAATGATTCAGCAGTCTGACTAAAGATGTTGAGGGTTGAAGGAACTGTGTGTACAACAGTGCTTAGAATTCTTGTATTTTAAAGGACTTCTGAGAAATTCAGGTTTTCACCTTTTTTTCAGTTAGCCTATTCTGAGCCTGTTTGTTCGAAAGGTATATCTGACCATATCTCAACAATAAGAAGGTATGTCTGACCATAACTCTAAAGAAACAGGCATTACCTGTAACATCTTTTCTGGAAAAGATTCTCTTATCTAGAATTCTTAAAAACATCCAATACGTCTCTATTGCTTGGGCTTCTTTTCTCGGAAATGGCATCCTTAGGTTTTCACCCATTGAAACCAATCTAGGCAGGTATAAAGCACTTTTGCTAAAACAGTAAAAGGAAACCTTCAGGAGTTTGACTAAGGTTGTTGAGGGTTGAAGCAACTGGTGTACAACTGTGCTTAGAATTCTTGTATTTTAAAGAACTTCTGAGAAATTCAGGTTTTCCCCTTTTTTTTCGGTTAGCCTATTCTGAGCATGTTTGGGAGAAAGGTATATCTCACCATATCTCGACAATAACAGGCATTACATGTAACTTATTTTCTGGGAAAGATTCTCTTAGCTAGAGATCTGAAAAACAGCCATTACATCTCTATTGCTTGGTCTTTTTTTGTTGGAAATGGCATCCTTAGGTTTTCACCCATTGAAACCAATGTAGGCAGGTATAAAGCACTTTTGTTAAAACAGTAAAAGCAAACCTTCAGCAGTCTGACTAAAGATGTGGAGAGTTGAAGGAACTTTATCTACAACAGTGCTTAGAATTCTAGTATTTGAAAGGAATTCTGAGAAATTCATGTATTCACCTCTTTTTTCAGAATGCCTATTCTGAGCATGTTTGGTAGAGAAGGTATATCTGACCATAACTCTATAGAAACAGGCATTACATGTAACATCTTTTCTGGGAAAGATTCTCTTAGCTAGAGTTCTTAAAAACATCCATTACATCTCTATTGCTTGGGCTTCTTTTGTCAGAAATGGCATCCTAAGATTTCCCCCCCTGAAACCAATGTAGGCAGGTATAAATCACTTTTGCTAAAACAGTAAAAGGAAACCTTCAGTTGTCTGACTAAAGATGTTGAGGGTTGAAGGAACTGTGTGTATAAAAGTGCTTAGAATTCTTGTATTTTAAAGAACTTCTGAGAAATTCAGGTTTTCACCTTTTTTTCAGTTAGCCTATTCTGAGCATGTTTGGTAGAAAGGTATATCTCACCATATCTCGACAATAACAGGCATTAGATGTAACTTATTTTCTGGGAAAGATTCTCTTAGGTAGAGATCTTAAAAACAGCCATTACATCTCTATTGCATGGTCTCCTTTTGTTGGAAATGGCATCCTTAGGTTGTCACCCATTGAAACCAATGTAGGCATGTATAAAGCCCTTTTGCTAAAACAGTAAAAGCAAACCTTTAGCAGTCTGACTAAAGATGAGGAGAGTTAAAGGAACTTTTTCTACAACAGTGGTAAGAATTCTAGTATTTCAAAGGCCTTCTGAGAAATTCATATATTCACCTTTTTTTTAGAATGCCTATTCTGAGCATGTTTGGTAGAGAAGGTATATCTGACCATAACTCTATAGAAACAGGCAATACATGTAACTTCTTTTCTGGGAAAGATTCTCTTAGCTAGAGGTCTTAAAAACAGCCATTACCTCTGTACTGCTTGGTCTTTTTTTCTTGGAAATGGCATCCTTATGTTTTCACCCATTGAAACCAATGTAGGCAGGTATAAAGCACTTTTGCTAAAACAGTAAAAGCAAACATTCAGCAGTCTGACTAAAGATGTGGAGAGTGGAAGGAACTTTGTGTACAACAGTGCTTAGAATTCTAGTATTTCAAACTACTTCTGAGAAATTCAGGTTTTCCCCTTTTTTTATTAGCCTATTCTGAGCATGTTTGGTAGAAAGTTATATCTGACCATATCTCGACAATAACAGGCATTACATGTAACTTCTTTTCTGGGAAAGATTCTCTTAACTAGAGTTCTTAAACCATCCATTACATCTATATTTCTTGGCCTTCTTTTGTCAGAAATGGCATCCTAAGGTTTTCACCCTTTGAAACCAATTTAGGCAGGTATAAAGCACTTTTGCTAAAACAGTAAAAGGAAACGTTCAGCTTTCTGACTCAAGATGTTGAGGGTTGAAGGAACTGTGTGTACAACAGTGCTTAGCATTCTTGTATTTTAA
The DNA here is from genome assembly GCA_011680675.1 of Gymnobelideus leadbeateri. NCBI lineage: Eukaryota > Metazoa > Chordata > Mammalia > Diprotodontia > Petauridae > Gymnobelideus > Gymnobelideus leadbeateri. Next base: position 23,560 of record WOXC01003528.1, on the reverse strand, counting down.
AGAACTTCTGAGAAATTCAGGTTTTCACCTTTTTTTCAGTTAGCCTATTCTGAGCATGTTGGGTAGAAAGGTATATCTCACCATATCTCGGCAATAACAGGCATTACATGTCACATATTTTCTGGGAAAAATTCTCTTAGCTAGAGATCTTAAAAACAGCCATTACATCTCTATTGCTTGGTCTTCTTTTGTTGGAAATGGCATCCTTATGTTTTCACCCATTGAAACCAATTTAGGCAGGTATAAAGCACTGTTGCTAAAACAGTAAAAGCAAACCTTCAGCAGTCTGACTAAAGATGTGGAGAGTTGAAGGAACTTTGTCTACAACAGTGGTTAGAATTCTAGTATTTGAAAGGACTTCTGAGAAATTCATGTATTCACCTTTTTTTCAGAATGCCTATTCTGAGCATGTTTGGTAGAGAAGGTGTATCTGACCATAACACTATATAAACAGGCATTACAGGTAACTTATTTTCTGGGAAAGATTCTCTTACCTAGAGGTCTTAAAAACAGCCATTACCTCTGTACTGCTTGGTCTTCTTTTGTTTGAAATGGCATCCTTAGGTTTTCACCCATTGAAACCAATGTAGGCAGGTATAAAGCACTTTTGTTAAAACAGTAAAAGCAATCCTTCAGCAGTCTGACTAAAGATGTGGAGAGTTAAAGGAACTTTGACTACAACAATGGTTAGAATTCTAGTATTTCAAAGGACTTCTGAGAAATTCATGTATTCACCTTTTTTTCAGAATGACTAAACTGAGCATGTTTGGTAGTGAAGGTATATCTGACCATAACTCTATAGAAATAGGCATTACATGTAACTTCTTTTCTGGGAAAGATTCTCTTAGCTAGAGTTCTTAAAAACATCCATTCCATCTCTATTGCTTGGGCTTCTTTTGTCAGAAATGGCATCCTAAGAGTTTCACCCACTGAAACCAATGTAGGGAGGTATAAAGCACTTTTGCTAAAACAGTAAAAGGAAACCTTCAGCTGTCTGACTAAAGATGTTGAGGGTTGAAGGAACTGTGTGTAAAACAGTGCTTAGCATTCTTGTATTTTAAAGAACTTCTGAGAAATTCAGGTTTTCACCTTTTTTTCAGTTAGCCTATTCTGAGCATGTTGGGTAGAAAGGTATATCTCACCATATCTCGGCAATAACAGGCATTACATGTAACATTTTCTGGGAAAGATTCTCTTACGTAGAGATCTTAAAAACAGCCATTACATCTCTATTGCGTGGTCTCCTTTTGTTGGAAATGGCATCCTTAGGTTGTCACGCACTAAAACCAGTGTAGGCAGGTATAAAGCCCTTTTGCTAAAACAATAAAAGCAAACCTTCAGCAGTCTGACTAAAGATGTGGAGAGTTGAAGGAACTTTGTCTACAACAGTGGTTAGAATTCTAGTATTTCAAAGGCCTTCTGAGAAATTCATGTATTCCCCTTTTTTGCAGAATGCCTATTCCGAGCATGTTTGGTAGAGAAGGTATATCTGACCATAACTATATAGAAACATGCATTACCTGTAACTTCTTTTCTGGGTAAGATTCTCTTAGCTAGAGTTCTTAAAAACAACCATTACATCTCTATTGCTTGGGCTTCTTTTGTCAGAAATGGCATCCTAAGATTTTCACCCACTGAAACCAATGTAGGCAGGTATAAATCACTTTTGCTAAAATAGTAAAAGGAAAACTTCAGCTGTCTGACTAAAGATGTTGAGGGTTGAAGGAACTGTGTGTATAACAGTGCTTAGAATTCTTGTATTTTAAAGAACTTCTGAGAAATTCAGGTTTTCACCTTTTTTTCAGTTAGCCTATTCTGAGCATATTTGGTAGGAAGGTATATCTCACCATATCTCGACAATAACAGGCATTACATGTAACTTATTTTCTGGGAAAGATTCTCTTAGCTAGAGATCTTAAAAACAGCCATTACATCTCTATTGCGTGGTCTCCTTTTGTTGGAAATGGCATCCTTAGGTTGTCACCCTTTGAAACCAATGTAGGCATGTATAAAGCCCTTTTGCTAAAACAGTAAAAGCAAACCTTCAGCAGTCTGACTAAAGATGAGGAGAGTTAAAGGAACTTTTTCTACAAAAGTGGTAAGAATTCTAGTATTTCAAAGGCCTTCTGAGAAATTCATATATTCACCTTTTTTTCAGAATGCCTATTCTGAGCATGTTTGGTAGAGAAGGTATATATGACCATAACTCTATAGAACAGGCATTACATGTAAAATCTTTTCTGGGAAAGATTCTCTTAGCTAGATGTCTTTAAAACAGCCATTATATCTCTATTGCTTGCTCTTCTTTTGTTGGAAATGGCATCCTTAGATTTTCACCCATTGAAACCAAAGTAGGCAGGTATAAAGCACTTTTGCTAAAACAATAAAAGCAACCCTTCGGTAGTCTGACTTAAGATGTTGAGGGTTGAAGGAACTGTGTGTACAACAGTGCTTAGAATTCTAGTATTTCAAACTACTTCTGAGAAATTCAGGTTTTCCCCTTTTTTTTATTAGCCTATTCTGAGCATGTTTGGTAGAAAGTTACATCTGACCATATCTCGACAATAACAGGCATTACATGTAACTTCTTTTCTGGGAAAGATTCTCTTAGCTAGAGTTCTTAAACCATCCATTACATCTATATTTCTTGGCCTTCTTTTGTCGGAAATGGCATCCTAAGGTTTTCACCCTTTGAAACCAATTGTGGCAGGTACAAAGCACTTTTGCTAAAACAGTAAAAGGAAACGTTCAGCTTTCTGACTCAAGATGTTGAGGGTTGAAGGAACTGTGCGTAAAACAGTGCTTAGAATTCTTGTATTTTAAAGGACTTCTGAGAAATTCATGTATTCACCTTTTTTCAATTAGCCTATTCTGAGCAAGATTTGTAGAGAAGGTATATCTCACCATAAGTCTACAGAAAGAGGCATTACATGTAACTTTTTTCTTGGTAGGTTCTCTTAAGTAGAGGTGTTGAACACAGCCGTTACATCTCAATTGCTTTGTCTACTTTTGTTGGAAATGTCATCATTAAGTTTCCACCATTTGAAACCAATGTAGGTAGGTGCAAAGCACTTTAGCTAAAATAGTAAGAGCAAACCTTTAGTTGTCTGACTTAAGATGTTGAGGGTTGATGGAACTGTTTGTACAACACTGCTTAGTATTCTTGTTTTTTAAAGGACTTCTGAGAAATTCAGGTTTTCACCTTTTTTTCAGTTAGCCTATTCTGAGCATGTTTGGTAGAAAGGTATATCTGACCATATTTCTACAATAACAGGCATTTCATGTAACTTCTTTTCTGGGAAAGATTCTCTTAGCTAGAGGTCTTAAGAACAGCAATTACATCTCTATTTCTTTGTCTTCTTTTGTTGGAAATGGCATCCTTAGGTTTTCACCCATTGAAAACAATGTAGGCAGCTATAAAGGACGTTTGCTAAAACAGTAAAAGCAAACCTTCAGCAGTCTGACTATAGATGTGGAGAGCTGAAGGAACTGTGTGTACAACAGTGCTTAGAATTCTTGTATTTCAAAGGACTTTTGAGAAATTCATGTATTCACCTTTTTTTCAGAATGCCTATTCTGACCATGTTTGGTAGAGAAGGTATATCTGACCATAACTCTATAGAAACAGACAGTACATGTAACTTCTTTTCTGGGAAATATTATCTTCGCGAGAGGTCTTAAAAACAGCCATTACATCTGTATTGCTTGGTCTTCTTTTGTTGGAAATGGCATCCTCAGGTTGTTACCCATTGAAACCAAGGTAGGCAGGAAGAAAGCCCTTTGCTAAAACAGTAAAAGCAAACCTTCTGCAATCTGACTAAAGATGTGGAGAGTTGAAGGAACTTTGTCTACAACAGTGGTTAGAATTCTAGTATTTCAAAGGACTTCTGAGAAATTCATGTATTCAACTTTTTTTCAGAATGCCTATTCTGAGCATGTTTGGTAGAAAGGTATATCTCACCATATCTCGACAATAACAGGCATTAGATGTAACTTATTTTCTGGGAAAGATTCTCTTAGGTAGAGATCTTAAAAACAGCCATTACATCTCTATTGCATGGTCTCCTTTTGTTGGAAAAGGCATCCTTAGTTTGTCACCCATTGAAACCAATGTAGGCAGGTATAAAGCCCTTTTGCTAAAACAGTAAAAGCAAACCTTCAGCAGTCTGACTAAAGATGAGGAGAGTTGAAGGAACTTTTTCTACAACAGTGGTAAGAATTCTAGTATTTCAAAGGCCTTCTGAGAAATTCATATATTCATCTTTTTTTCAGAATGCCTATTCTGAGCATGTTTGGTAGAGAGGTATATCTGACCATAAATGTATAGAAACAGGCATTACTGGTAACTTCTTTTCTGGGAAAGACTCTCTTATCTAGAATTCTTAAAAACATCCATTACATCTATACTGCTTGGACTTCTTTTGTTGGAAATGGCATGCCTAGGTTTTCACCCATTGAAAGCAATGTAGGCAGGTATAAAGCCCTTTTGCTAAAAGAGTAAAAGCAAACCTTCAGGAGGCTGACTAAAGATGTGAAGAGTTGAAGGAACTTTGTGTACAACAGTGCTTAGAATTCTAGTATTTCAAAGGACTTCTGAGAAATTCATGTATTCACCTTTTTTTCACAATGCCTATTCTGAGCATGTTTGGTCGAAAGGTATATCTCACCATATCTCGACAATAACAGGCATTACATGTAACTTATTTTCGGGGAAAGATTCTCTTAGGTAGAGATCTTAAAAACAGCCATTACATCTCTATTGCGTGGTCTCCTTTTATTGGAAATGGCATCCTCAGGTTTTCACCCATTGAAACCAAGGTAGGCAGGTAGAAAGCCCTTTTGCTAAAACAGTAAAAGCAAACCTTCTGCAGTCTGACTAAAGATGTGGAGAGTTGCAGGAACTTTGTCTACAACAGTGGTTAGAATTCTAGTATATCAAAGGACTTCTGCGAAATTCAGGTTTTCACCTTTTTTTTAGTTAGCATATTCTGAGCATGATTGGTATAAAGGTATATCTGACCATATCTCTACAATAACAGGCATTACATGTAACTTCTTTTCTGGGAAACATTCTCTTAGTTAGAGTTCTTAAAACATCCATTACATCTATAATTCTTGGCCTTCTTTTGTCGGAAAAGACATCCTCAGGTTGTCACCCATTGAAACCAATGTGGGCAGGTATAAAGCCCTTTTGCTAAAACTATAAAAGCAAACTTTCAGCAGTCTGACTAGAGATGTGGAGAATTGAAGGAACTTTGTGTACAACAGTGCTTAGAATTCTAGTATTTCAAAGGACTTCTGAGAAATTCATGTATTCACCTTTTTTTCAGAATGCCTATTCTGAGCATGTTTGGTAGAGAAGGTATATCTCACCATAAATCTATAGAAACAGGCATTACTGGTAACTTCTTTTCCGGGAAAGACTCTCTTATCTAGAATTCTTAAAACATCCATTACATCTATATTGCTTGGACTACTTTTGTTGGAAATGGCATGCTTAGGTTTTCACCCATTGAAACCAATGTAGGCAGGTATAAAGCACTTTTGCTAAAACAGTAAAAGCAAACCTTCTGCAGTCTGACTAAAGATGTGGAGAGTTGAAGGAACTTTGTGTACAACAGTGCTTAGAATTCTAGTATTTCAAAGGACTTCTGAGAAATTCATGTATTCACCTATTTTCAAGAATGCCTATTCTGAGCATGTTTGGTAGAAAGGTATATCTGACCATATCTCTAAAATAACAGGCTTTACATGTAACTTCTTTTCTGGGAAAGATTGTCTTAGCTAGACTTCTTAAAAACAGCCATTATATCTCTATTGCTTGCTCTTCTTTTGTTGGAAATGGCATCCTTAGGTTTTCACCCATTGAAACCAATGTAGGCAGGTATAAAGCACTTTTGCTAAAACTGTAAAAGCAAACCTTTAGTTGTCTGACTTAAGATGTTGAGGGTTGATGGAGCTGTGTGTACAACACTGCTTAGTAGTCTTGTTTTTTAAAGGAATTCTGAGAAATTCAGGTTTTCACCTTTTTTTCAGTTAGCCTAGTCTGAGCATGTTTGGTAGAAAGGTATATCTGACCATATTTCTACAATAACAGGCATTTCATGTAACTTCTATTCTGGGAAAGATTCTCTTAGCTATAGGTCTTAAGAACATCAATTACATCTCTATTTCTTGGTCTTCTTTTGTTGGAAATGGCATCCTTAGGTTTTCACCCATTGGAAACAATGTAGGCTGCTATAAAGCACGTTTGCTAAAACAGTAAAAGCAAACCTTCAGCAGTCTGACTAAAGATGTGGAGAGTTGAAGGAACTCTGTGTACAACAGTGCTTAGAATTCTTGTATTTCAAAGGACTTTTGAGAAATTCATGTATTCACCTTTTTTTCAGAATCCCTATTCTGAGCAAGTTTGGTAGAGAAGGTATATATGACGATAAATCTATAGAAACAGGCATTACATGTAACATTTTTTCTAGGAAAGATTCTCTTAGCTAGAGGTCTTAAAAACATCCATTATATCTCTATTGCTCAGTCTTCGTTTGTTGGAAATGGCATCCTAAGCTTTTTCACCCATTGAAACCGATGTAGGCAGGTATAAAGAACTTTTGGTAAAACATTAAAAGCAAACCTGCAGCAGTATGAATAAAGATGTTGAGGACTGAAGGAACTGTGTGTACAACAGTGCTTAGAATTCTTGTATTTTTAAGGACTTCTTAGAAATTCAGGTTTTCACCTTTTCTCCAGTTAGCCTATTCTGAGCATGTTTGCTAGAAAGGTATTTCTGGCCATATCTGTACAATAACAGGCATTACATGTAACTTCTTTTCTGGGAAAGATTCTCTTAGCTAGAGGTCTTAAAAACAGCCATTACATCTCTATTGCTTGGTCTTCTTTTGTTGGAAATGGCATCCTTAGTTTTTCACCCATTGAAACCAATGTAGGCAGGTATAAAGCACTTTTGCTAAAAGAGTAAAGCAAACCTTCAGCAGTCGGACTAAAGATGTGGATAGTTGAAGGAACTGTGTGTACAAGAGTTCTTAGAATTCTAGTATTTCAAAGGACTTCTGATAAATTCATGTAGTCACCTTTTTATCAGAATGTCTATTCTGAGCATGTTAGGTAGAGAAGATATATATGACCATAACTCTATAGAAACAGGCATTACATGTAACATGTTTTCTGGGAAAGATTCTCTTAACTAGAGTTCTTTAAAACATCCATTTAATCTCTATTGCTTGGTCTTCCTTTGTTGCAAATGGCATCCTAAGGTTTTTCACCCATTGAAACCAATGTAGGCAGGTATAAAGCACTTTTGCTAAAACATTAAAAGCAAACCTTCAGCAGTATGAATAACGATGTTGAGATTGGAAGGAACTGGGTGTACAACAGTGCTTAGAATTCTTGTATTTTAAAGGACTTCTGAGAAATTCAGGTTTTCACCTTTTTTCCAGTTAGCCTATTCTGAGCATGTTTGGTAGAAAGGTATATCTGACCATATCTCGACAGTAAGAGGCATTACATATAACATCTTTTCTGGGAGAGATTCACTTCGCTAGATGTCTTAAAAACAGCCATTACATCTCTATTGCTTGGTCTTCTTTTGTTGGAAATGGCATCCTTAGGTTTTCACCCATTGAAACCAATGTAGGCAGGTATAAAGCACTTTTGCTAAAACAGTAAAAGCAGACCTTCAGCAGTCGGACTAAAATATGGAGAGTTGAAGGAACTGTGTGTACAACAGTGCTTAGAATTCTTGTATTTCAAAGGACTTCTGAGAAATTCATATATTCACCTTTTTTTCAGAATGCCTAATTTGAGCATGTTTGGTAGAGAAGGTATATATGACCATAAATCTATAGAAACAGGTATTACATGTAACATCTTTTCTGTGAAAGATTCTCTTAGCTAGAGGTCTTAAAAACATCTATTATATCTCTACTGCTTGGTCTTCGTTTGTTGGAAATGGCCTCCTAGCTTTTTCACCCACTGAAGCCAATGTAGGCAGGTATAAAGAACTTTTGGTAAAGCATTAAAAGCAAACCTTCAGCAGTATGAATAAAGATGTTGAGGATTGAAGGAACTGTGTGTACAACAGTGCTTAGAATTCTTGTATTTTAAAGGACTTCTGAGAAATTCAGGTTTTCACCTTTTTTTTCAGTTAGCCTATTCTGAGCATGTTTGGCAGAACGGTATATCTGACCATATCTCGACAATAAGAGGCATTACATATAACATCTTTTCTGGGAAAGATTCTCTTCGCTAGAGGTCTTAAAAACAGCCATTACATCTCTATTGCTTGGTCTCCTTTTGTTGGAAATAGCATCCTTAGGTTTTCACCCATTGAAACCAATGTAGTCAGGTATAAAGCACTTTTGCTAAAACAGTAAAAGCAAACCTTTAGTTGTCTGACTTAAGATGTTGAGGGTTAATGGAACTGTGTGTACAACAGTGCTTAGAATTCTAGTATTTTAAAGGACTTCTGAGAAATTCATGTATTCACCTTTTTTCCAGTTAGCCTATTCTGAGCATGTTTGGTAGAAAGGTATATCTTACCATATCTCTACAATAACAGGCATTACATGTAACTTCTTTTCTGGGAAAGAATCTCTTAGCTAGAGCTCTTAAAAACAGCCATTACATCTCTATTGCTTCGTCTTCTTTTGTTGGAAATGGCATCCTTAGGTTTTCACCCTTTGAAACCAATGTAGGCAGGTATAAAGCACTTTTCCTAAAACAGTAAAAGCAGACCTTCAGCAGTCGGACTAAAATATGGAGAGTTGAAGGAACTGTGTATACAACAGTGCTTAGAATTCTAGTATTTCAAAGGACTTCTGAGAAATTCATATATTCACCTTTTTTTCAGTTAGCCTATTCTGAGCATGTTTGGTAGAAAGGTATATCTGACCATATCTCGACAATAGCAGGCATTACATGTAACTTCTTTTCTGGGAAAGATTCTCTTACCTAGAGGTCTTAAAAACAGCCATTACATCTCTATTGCTTGGTCTTCTTTTGTTGGAAATGGCATCCTTAGGTTTTCACCCATTGAATCCAAAGTAGGGAGGTATAAAGCACTTTTGCTAAAACAGTAAAAGCAAAACTTCAGCAGTCTGACTAAAGTTGTGGAGAGTTGAAGGAACTTTGTGTACAATAGCGCTTAAAATTCTTGTATTTTAAAGGAATTCTGAGAAATTCAGGTTTTCACCTTTTTTTTCAGTTAGCGTATTCTGAGCTTGGTTGGTAGAGAAGGTATATCTGACCATAACTCTATAGAAACAGGCATTACATGTAACATCTTTTTTGGGAAAGATTCTCTGAGCTAGAGTTCGTAAAAACATCCATTACATCTCTATTGCTTGGTCTTCTTTTGTCGGAAATGGCATCCTTAGTTTTTCACCCATTGAAACCAATGTATGCAGGTATAAAGCACTTTTACTAAAACAGGAAAAGGAAACCTTCAGCAGTCTGACTAAAGTTGTGGAGAGGTGAAAGAACTTTGTGTACAACAGTGCTTAGATATCTTGTATTTTAAAGGACTTCTCAGAAATTCAGGTTTTCACCTTTTTTTCAGTTGGCCTATTCTGAGCATGATTGGTAGAAAGTTGTATCTCACCATATCTCTACAATAACAGGCATTACATGTAAAATATTTTCTGGGAAAAATTCTCTTAGCTAGAGGTCTTAAAAACAGCCATTACATCTCTATTTCTTGGTCTTTTTTTGTTGTAAATGGCATCCTAATCTTTTCACCCTTTGAAACCAATGAGGGCAGATATAAAGGCCTTTTGCTAAAAAATAAAAGTAAAGCTTCAGCAGTCTGCCAAAAGCTGTGGAGGGTTATAGCAACTCTGTATCAAGAATGCTTTGAATTCAAGTAATTTAAAAGAATTCAGAGAAATTCTGGTTTTGATGTTTTTTCACATAGAATATTTCAAGCACATTTGGTAAAAAAGGTATATCTGAGAATAACTCTCTAGAAACAAGGATTACCCAGAAGTTCTGTTCTGTCACAGCTTTCTCTTAGCTCGTTTTCTTAAACACGGCATTACATTTCAAATGCTTTGGCTTCTTTTCATGGAACTGGCATTAATTTTCCCCAAGTGAAACCCATGACGGAAGATATAAAGGCCTTTTGCTACAAAAGTAAAAGCAAAGGTTCAGCATTGTGACTAAAGATGTGGAGGGTTATAGCAACTCTGTGTACCAAAGTGCTTTGAATTCAAGTATTTCAACAGACTTTAGAGATATTCATGTTTTTACCTTTTTTCAGATAGACTGTTAGAAGCATATTTGGTAGAGAAGGTGTATCTGAGCATAACACTCTAGGAACAGGGATGACCCGGAAATTCTTTTCTGTCCAACTTTCTCTTAGCTAGTTTTCTTAAACACAGGCATTAAATTTTAAATGCTTTGCCTTCTCTTCATGGAAATGGCATCATTAGGGTTTTCCCCCATTGAAACCAATGAGGGCAGATATAAAGGCCTTTTGCTAAAAAATAAAAGTAAAGCTTCAGCAGTCTGACTAAAGCTGTGGAGGGTTATAGCAACTCTGTATCAAGCATGCTTTGAATTCACGTATTTTAAAAGAATTCAGAAAAATTCAGATATTGAACTTTTTTCATTAAACTGTTAAAAGCTTATTTGGTAGAAAAGGTATATCTGAGCATGACTCTCTAGAAATAGACCCGGATGTTCTTTTCTGTTACAGCTTTCTCTTAGCTAGTTGTCTTAAACACAATCATATATCAGATGCTTTGGCTTCTTTTCCTAGAAATGGCATCATTAGGTTTTCCCCCATTGAAACCAAAGAGGGTATATATAAAGGCCTTTTGCTACAAATGTAAAAGCATAGCTTCAGCAGTCTGACTAAAGATGTGGAGGGTTAAAAAGCAACTCTGTGTAACATAGTGCTTTGAAATCAAGTATTTTAAAAGACTTCACAGTAATTCAGGTTTTGACCTTTTTTCAGATAGACTGTAACAAGCATGTTTGGTAGAAAAAGTATTTCTGAGTATATCTCTCTAGAAACAGTGATTACCCGGAAGTTTTATTCTGTCACAGCATTCCATTAGCTACTTTTCTTAAAGGAGGCATTATGTATCCTATACTTTGGCTTCTCTTCATGGAAATGGCATCATTAGGTTTTACCCCATTGAAACCAGTGAGGGCAGATATAAAGGTCTTTTCCTAAAAAAGTAATAGCAAAGCTGCTGCAGTCTGACTAAAGATGTGGAGGGTTAAAGCAAGTCTGTGTAGAACTGTGCCTTGAATTCAAGTATTTCAAAAGACTTCTGAGACATACATGTTTTTCCTTTTTTTAGATAGACTGTTACCAGAATGTTGGGTAGAAAAGATATATCTGAGCATTACTTTCTAGAAACAGGAATTAGCCAGAATTTCTTTTCTGTCACAGCTTTCTCTTAGCTAGTTGTCTTAAACGGAGGCATTACATATCAAATGCTTTGGCTTGTTTTCATGGAAATAGCATCCTTATATTTTCCCCATTGAAACCAGCAAGTGCAAATATGAAGACCTTTTGTTAAAAAAGAAAATGCAAAGCCACAGCAGTCAGACTAAAGATGCGGAGGGTGAAGGCAACTCTGTGTACAACAGTGCTTTGAATTCAAGTATTTCAAAAGACTTCTGAGAAATTCATGTTTTTACCTTTTTTCACATAGACTGTTACAAGCATGTTGGGTAGAAAAGTTATTTCTGAGCATAACTCTCTAGTAACAGGGATTACCGGAAAGTTCTTTTCTATCCAGCTTTCTTTTAGCTACTTATCTTAATTGGAGGCATTACATATCACATGCTTTGTCTTCTTTTCCTGGAAATGGCATCATTAAATTCTCCCATTGAAAAGATTGAGGGCAGATACAAAGGCATTTTGCTAAAAAAGTAAAAGCAAAGATTCAGGAGTCTGACTATAGATATGGTGGGTTAAAGCACCTCTGTGTAGAACAGTGCCTTGAATTGAAGTATTTCCAAAGACTGCTGAGAAATTCATGTTTTTACCTTTTTTCAGACAGATTGTTACAAGCCTGTTTGATAGAAAAGGTATATATGAGCATAACTCTATAGCAACAGGGATTATCCAGAATTTCTTTTCTGACCAGTTTTCTCTTAGCTAGTTGTCTCCAACACAGGCATTACTTATCACATGCTTTGGCTTCTTTTCATGGAAATGGCATCATTAGGTTTTTTTCCCATTGAATTCACTGAGGGCACATACAAAGGCCTTTTGCTAAAAAAGTAAAAGGAAAGCTGTAGCAGTCTGACTGAGATGAAGAATGTAAAAGCAACTCTGTGTACAACAGAGCTTTGAATTCAAGTATTTCAAAAGACTTCTGAGTAATTTAGGTTATTACCTTTTTTCAGATAGACTGTTACAAGCATGGTTGGTAGAAAAGGTATATTTGAGCATAACTCTCTAGGAACAGTGATTACCTGGAAGGTCTTTTCAGTCACAGATTCTCTTAGCCAGTTGCCTTATATTCAGGTATATCTTACCATAACTCTGTAGAAACAGGCCTTACATGTAAGTTCTTTTTCTGAAATGTTCTCTTCGCTAGTTATCTTAACCACAGCCATTACATCTAATATGTTTGGTCTTCTTTTGTTGGAAATGGCATCATTAGATTTACTCCCAATGAAACCAACGTGGGCAGCTATGAAGGCCTTTTGCTAAAACAGTAAAAGGAAAGCTTCAGCAGGTTGACTAAAGATGTTCAGGGTAAAAGCAACTCTGTATACAACAGTGCTTCAAATTCAAGTATTTTAAAAGACTTCAGAGAAATTCAGGTTTTGACCTTTTTTCAGATAGACTCTTACAAGCATATTTGGTAGAAAAGGTATATCTGAGCATAGCTATCTACAAACAGGTATTACCCGGAAGTTCTTTTCTGTACCAGCATTCTCTTAGCTAGTTGTCTTAAACGCAGGCATTACTTATCAAATGCTTTGGCTTATTTTCGTTGAAATAGCATCATCAGGTTTTCTCCCATTGAGACCAATGAGGGCAGATGTAAAGGCCTTTTGCTAAAAAAATAAAGGTAAAGCTGAAGCATTCTGACTAATGATGTGGAGGGTAAAAGCAACTCTGTGTAAAACAGTGCTTTTAATTCAAGTACTTTAAAAGACTACTGAAAATAGAGGTTTTTACCTTTTTTCAGATAGACTGTTACAAACATGTTTGGTAGAAATGTATATCTGAGCACAACTTTCTAGAAACAGGCATTACTCAGAAGTTCATTTCTCTCACAGCTTTCTCTTACCTAGTTGTCTTAAATACAGGCATTACGTATCAAATGCTTTGCCTTCTTTTCGTGGAAATGGAATCATTAGGTTTTGTCCCATTAAAACCGATATGGGCAGATATAAAGGCCTTTTGGTAAAAAAGGAAAAGAAAGGTTCAGCAGCATGAATAAGATGTGGAGGGTTAAAGCAACTCTTTGTGCAGCAGTGCTTGGAATTCAAGTATTTTAAAGACTTCTGCGAAATTTAGGTTTTCCTTTTTTCAGATAGAGTGTTACATGAATATTGGGTAGAAAAAGTATATCTGGTCATACCTCTCTATACACAGGGATTACTCATAAGTTCTTTTCAGTCCCAGCTTTCTCTTAGCTGGTTGTCTTAGGCATTACATTTCAAATGCTTTGGCTTCTTTTCTTCCTAATGGCCTCATAAGTTTTTCCCTCATTGAAATCAATGAGGGCAGATATAAAGGCCTTTTGCTACAAAAGTAAAAGCAAAGCTTCAGCAGTATGATTAAAGATGTAGAGGGTTATAGCAACTCTGTATCAAGAATGCTTTGAATTCATGTATTTTAAAAGACTTCAGAAAAATTCAGGTTTTGACCATTTTTATAAAAACTGTTACAAGCTTATTTGGTAGAAAAGGTGTATCTGAGCATAACTCTCTTGAAATAGGGATTACAAGAATGTTCTTTTCTGTTACAGCTTCCTCTTAGCTATTTGTCTTAAACACAATCATATATCAGATGCTTTGGCTTCTTTTCCTGGACATGGCATCATTAGGTTTTCCTCCATTGAAACCATGGAGGGCAGATATAAAGGCCTTTTGCTACAAAAGTAAAAGCATAGCTTCAGCAGTCTGACTAAAGATGTCAAGGATTAAAGCAACTCTGTGTACAACAGTGCCTTGAATTCAAGTATTGTAAAAGAGTTCAGAGAAATTCAGGTTTTGATGTTTTTTCAGTTACAATAATTCAAGCATATTTGGTAGAAAAGGCATATCTGAGAATAACTCTCTAGAAACAAGGATTACCCAGAAATTCTTTTCTGTCACAGCTTTCTCTTAGCTCGTTTTCTTAAACCCGGCATTACATTTCAAATGCTTTGGCTTCCTTTCAAGGAAATGGCATCCTTAGGTTTTTCCCCCATTGAAACCAATGATGGCAGATATAAAGGCCTTTTGCTAAAAAATAAAAGCAAAGCTCCAGCAGTCTGACTAAAGATGTGGAGGGTTATAGCAACTCTGTGTCAAGAATGCTTTGAATTCACGTATTTTAAAGACTTCCGAAAAATTCAGGTTTTGACCTTTTTTCATAAAAACTGTGACAAGCTTATTTGGTAGAAAAGGTATATCTGAGCATAACTCTCTAGAAATAGGGATTACCCAGATGTACTTTTCTGTTACAGCTTTCTCTTAGCTATTTTTCTTAAACACAATCATATATCAGATGCTTTGGCTTCTTTTACTGGAAATGGCATCATTAGGTTTTCCCCCATTGAAACCAATGAGGGCAGATATGAAGGCCTTTTCCTACAAAAGTAAAAACATAGCTTCAGCAGTCTGACTAAAGATGTCAAGGATTAAAGCAACTCTGTGTACAACAGTGCTTTGAATTCAAGTATTTTAAAAGACTTCAGAGAAATTCAGGTTTTATGTTTTTTTTTCAGATAGAATCTTTGAAGCATATTTGGTAGAAATGGTATATCTGTGAATAACTCTCTAGAAACAAGGAATACCCAGAAATTCTGTTCTGTCACAGCTTTCTCTTAGCTCGTTTTCTTAAACCCGGCATTACATGTCAAATCCTTTGGCTTCTTTTCATGGAAATCACATTATTAATTTTCCCCAAGTGAAACCAATGACGGCAGATATTTTTCAGATATACTGTTACAATCATGTTTCGTAGAAAATGTATATCTGAGCATATCTCTCTATGCTCAGGGATTACTCTTAAGTTCTTTTCAGTCATAGCTTTCTCTTAGCTGGTTGTCTTAAACACAGGCATTACCTTTCAAATGCTTTGCCTTCTTTTCTTGGAAATGGTCTCATAAGTTTTTCCCTCATTGAAATCAATGAGGGCAGATATAAAGGCCTTTTGCTAAAAAAGTAAAAGCAAAGCTGCAGCAGTCTGACTAAAGCTGTGGAGGGGAAAAGTAACCTTGCGGACAACAGTGCTTTGAATTCAAGTATTTCAAAAGACCTTTGAGAAATTCAGGTTTTCACCTTTTTTCAAATAGACTCTTTCAAACATGTTTGGTAGAAATATATATCTGAGCATAACTCTCTAGAAACAGGGATTACTCAAAAGTTCTTTTCTGCACAGCTTTCTTTTAGCTAATTTTCTTAAATACAGGCATTACATTTCAAATGCTTTGGCTACTTTTCATGGAAATGGCATCATTAAGTTTTCCCCCATTGAAACCAATAAGGGCTGATATAAAGGCCTTTTGCTAGAAAAGTAAAAGCATAGCTTCAGCAGTCTGACTAAAACAGTGGAAGGAAAAGCATCTCTGTGTACCACAGTGCTTTGAATTCAAGTATTTGAAAAGACTTCTGAAAAATTTAGGGTTTTACCTTTTTTTCAGATAGACTGTTACAAGAGTGCTGGGTAGAAATGGTTTATGTGGGCGTAACTCTCTAGAAACAAGGATTATCTGGAAGTTTGTTTCTGTCAAAGCTTTCTCTAAGCTAATTGTCTTATATATACGCATTGCATATCAAATGCTTTGCATTCTTTTTGTGGAAATGACATGATTAGGTTTTCTACAAATGAAACCAATGAGGATAGATATAAAGGCTTTTTGCTGCAAAAGTAAAAGCAAAACATCAGCAGTCTGACTAAAATTGTGGAGGATTAAAGCAACTCTGTGTACAGCAGTGCTTTGAATTCAAGTATTTTAAAAGACTTCAGAGAAATTCAGGTTTTGATCTTTTTTCAGATAGACTGTTACAAGCATAGTTGGTAGAAAAGGTATATCTGAGTATAACTCTCTAGAAAGAAGGAATACCCAGAAGTTCTTTTCTGGAACAGCTTTCTATTAGCTAGTTGTGTTAAACGGAGGCATTACTTATCAAATGCTTTGGGTTCTTTTCGTGGAAATGGCATGATTCGATTTTCCCCCTTAAAAACAATGAAGGCAGGCATAAAGGCCTTTTGCTACAATAGTTAAAGCAAGGCATCAGCAATCTGACTAAAGATGTGGAGGGTTATAGCAACTCTGTGTACCACAGTGCTTTGAATTCAGGTATATCAAAAGACTTTTGAGAAATTCATGTTGTTACCGTTTTTCAGATAGACTGTTACAAGCATGTTTGGTAGAAAAGGTATATCTGAGCGTAACTCTCTAGAAATAGGGATTACCTGGAAGTTCTTTACTGTCACAGATTTCTTTTAGCTAGTTTCTTAGATGCAGGCATATATTAAATGCTTTGGCTTCTTTTCTTGGAAATGGCATCATTAGGTTTTCCCCCATTGAAAGAAAGGAAGGCACATATATAAAATTGTGGAGGATTAAAGCAACTCTGTGTACAGCAGTGCTTTGAATTCAAGTATTTTAGAAGACTTCCGAGATATTCATGTTTTTACCTTTTTTCAGATAGGCTATTAGAAGCATGTTTGGTAGAGAAGGTATATCTTAGCATAACACTCTAGGAACAGGGATGAGCCGGAAATTCTTTTCTGTCCAACTTTCTCTTAGCTAGTTTTCTTAAACACAGGTATTACATTTTATATGCTTTGGCGTCTTTTCATGGAAATGGCATCATTAGGTTTTCCCCCATTGAAACCAATGAGGGCAGATATAAAGGCCTTTTTACATTTTATATGCTTTGGCGTCTTTTCATGGAAATGGCATCATTAGGTTTTCCCCCATTGAAACCAATGAGGGCAGATATAAAGGCCTTTTGCTACCAAAGTAAAAGCATTGCTTCAGCAGTCTGACTAAAGATGTCAAGGATTAAAGCAACTCTTTGTACAAGAGTGCTTTGAATTCGAGTATTTTAAAAGACATCAGAGATTTTCTTAGGTAGAGGTCTTAAAAACAGCCATTACATCTCTATTGCTTGGTCTTCTTTTGTTGGAAATGGCATCCTTAGGTTTTCACCCATTGAAACCAAAGTACGCAGGTATAAAGCACTTTTGCTAAAACATTAAAAGCAAACCTTCAGTAGTCAGACTTAAGATGTTGAGGGTTGAAGGAACTTTGTGTACAACAGTGCTTATAATTCTTGTATTTTAAAGGACTTCTGAGAAATTCAGGTTTTCACCTTTTTTTCAGTTAGCCTATTCTGAGCATGTTTGGTAGAGAAGGTATATCTGATTTCAAGGACTTCTGAGAAATTCAGGTTTTCACCTTTTTTTCAGTTAGCCTATTCTGAGCATGTTTGGTAGAGAAGGTATATCTGACCATAACTCTATAGAAAAAGGCATTACATGTAACATATTTTCTGGGATAGATTGTCTTACATAGAGTTCTTAAAAACATCCATTACATCTCTATTGCTTGGCTTTCTTTTGTCGGAAATGGCATCTTAATGTTTTCACCCATTGAAACTAATGTAGGCAGGGAGAAAGCCCTTTTGCTAAAACAGTAAAAGCAAACCTTCAGCAGTCTGACTTAAGATGTTGAGGGTGGAAGGAACTGTGTGTACAACAGTGCTTAGAATTCTTGTATTTTAAAGGACTTCTGAGAAATTCAGGATTTCACCTTTTTTTCAGTTAGCCTATTCTGAGCATGTTTGGCAGAAAGGTATATCTGACCATATCTCGACAATAACAGGCACTACATGTAACTTCTTTTCTGGGAAAAATTCTCTTCGCTAGAGGTCTTAAAAACAGTCATTACAACTCTATTGCTTGGTCTTCATTTGTTGGAAATGGCATCCTTAGGTTTTCACCCACTTAAACCAAAGTAGGCAGCTATAAAGCACTTATGCTGAAACAGTAAAAGCAAACCTTCAGCAGTCGGACTAAAGATGTGGATAGTTGAAGGAACTGTGTGTACAAGAGTGCTTAGAATTCTAGTATTTCAAAGGACTTCTGAGAAATTCATGTAATCACCTTTTTATCAGAATGCCAATTCTGAGCATGTTTGGTAGAGAAGGTATTTATGACCATAACTCTATAGAAACAGGCATTACATGTAACATGTTTTCTGGGAAAGATTCTCTTAACTAGAGTTCTTTAAAACATCCATTTAATCTCTATTGCTTGGTCTTCGTTTGTTGCAAATGGAATCCTAAGGTTTTTCACCCATTGAAACCAATGTAGGCAGGTATAAAGCACTTTTGCTAAAACATTAAAAGCAAACCTTCAGCAGTATGGATAACGATGTTGAGAGTGGAAGGAACTGGGTGTACAACAGTGCTTAGAATTCTTGTATTTTAAAGGACTTCTGAGAAATTCAGGTTTTTCACTTTTTTTTTCAGTTAGCCTATTCTGAGCATGTTTGGTAGAAAGGTATATCTGACCATATCTCGACAATAACAGGCATTACATGTAACTTCTGGGAAAGATTCTCTTAGATAGAGGTCTTAAAAACAGCCTTTACATCTCTATTGTTTGGTCTTCTTTTGGTGGAAATGGCCTCCTTAAATTTTCACCCATTGAAACCAAAGTAGGCAGGTATAAAGCACCTTTGCTCAAACAGTAAAAGCAAACCTTCAGCAGTCTGACCAAAGTTGTGGAGAGTTGAAGGAACTTTGTGTACAACAGTCCTTAGAATTCTTGTATTTTAAAGGACTTCTGAGAAATTCAGGTTTTCACTTTCTTTTCAGTTAGCGTATTCTGAGCATGTTTGGTTGAGAAGGTATATCTGACCATAACTCTATAGAAACAGGCATTACATGTAACATCTTTTCTGGGAAAGATTCTCTTAGCTAGAGTTCTTAAAAATAACCATTATATCTCTATTGCTTGGCCTTCTTTTGTCAAAATGGCATCCTAAGGTTTTCACCCATTGAAACCAAAGTAGGCAGGTATAAAGCACCTTTGCTAAAACATTAAAAGCAAACCTTCAGCAGTATGAATAACGATGTTGAGAGTGGAAGGAACTGGGTGTACAACAGTGCTTAGAATTCTTGTATTTTTAAGGACTTCTGAGAATTTCTGGTTTTCACCTTTTTACCAGTTAGCCTATTCTGAGCATGTTTGGCAGAAAGGTATATCTGACCATATCTCGACAATAAGAGGCATTACATATAACATCTTTTCTGGGTAATATTCTCTTCGCTAGAGGTCTTAAAAACAGCCATTACATCTCTATTGCTTGGTCTCCTTTTGTTGGAAATGGCATCCTTAGGTTTTCACACATTGAAACCAAAGTAGGCAGGTATAAAGCACTTTTGCTAAAACAGTAAAAGCAAACCTTTAGTAGTCTGACTTAAGATGTTGAGGGTTGAAGGAACTGTTTGTAGAACACTGCTTAGAATTCTAGTATTTCGAAGGACATCTGAGAAATTCATGTATTCACCTTTTTTTTCAGAATGCCTATTCTGAGCATGTTTGGTAGAGAAGGTATATATGACCATAACTCTATAGAAACAGTCATTACATGTAACTTCTTTTCTGGGAAAGATTCTCTTAGCTAGAATTCTTAAAAACAACCATTACATCTCTATTGCTTGGCCTTCTTTTGTCAGAAATGTCATCCTAAAGTTTTCACCCATTGAAACCAAGTTAGGCAAGTATAAAGCACTTTTGCTAAAACAGTAAAAGCAAACCTTCAGCAGTCGGACTAAAGATGTGGAGAGTTGAAGGAAATGTGTGTACAAGAGTGCTTAGAATTCTAGTATTTCGAAGGATTTTTGAGAAATTCATGTATTCACCTTTTCTTCAGAATGCCAATTCTGAGCATGTTTGGTAGAGAAGGTATATCTGACCATAACTCTAGAGAAACAGGCATTACATGTAACATCTTTTCTGGGAAAGATTCTCTTAGCTAGAGGTCTTAAAAACATCCATTACATGTCTATTTCTTGGTCTTGTTGTGTCGGAAATGGCATCCTACGGTTTCACCCATTGAAACTAATGTAGGAAGGCATAAGGCACTTTTGCTAAAAGAGTAAAAGGAAACCTTCAGCAGTCTGACTTAAGATGTTGAGGGTGGAAGGAACTGGGTGTACAACAGTGCTTAGAATTCTTATATTTTAAAGGACTTCCGAGAAATTCAGGTTTTCACCTTTTTTTCAGAATACCTATTCTGAGCATGTTTGGTTGAGAACGTATATATGACCATAAATCTATAGAAACAGACATTACATGTAACATCTTTTCTGGGAAAGATTCTCTTAGCTAGAGGTCTTAAAAACATCTATTTTATGCCTATTGCTTGGTCTTCGTTTGTTGGAAATGGCATCCTAAGCTTTTTCACCCATTGAAGCCAAATTAGGCAGGTATAAAGAGCTTTTGGTAAAGCATTAAAGCAAAACTTCCGCAGTATGAATAAAGATGTTGAGGATTGAAGGAACTGTGTGTACAACAATGCTTAGAATTCTTGTATTTTAAAGGACTTCTGAGAAATTCAGGTTTTCACCTTTTTACCAGATAGCCTATCCTGAGCATGTTTGGCAGACAGGTATATCTGACCATATCTCGACAATAACAGGCATTACATATAACATCTTTTCTGGTAAAGATTCTCTTCGCTAGAGGTCTTAAAAAGAGCCATTACATCTCTATTGCTTGGTCTTCTTTTGTTGGGAATGGCATCCTTAGGTTTTCACCCATTGAAACCAATGTAGGCAGGTATAAAGCACTTTTGCTATGTTTGGCAGAAAGGTATATCTGACCATATCTCGGCAATAAGAGGCATTACATGTAACATCTTTTCTGGGAAAGATTCTCTTAGCTAGAGGTCTTAAAAACAGCCATTACATCTCTATTGCTTGGTCTTCTTTTGTTGGAAATGGCATCCTAAGTTTTTTCACCCATTGAAGCCAATGTACGCAGGTATAAAGCACTTTTGCTAAGACATTAAAAGCAAACCTTCAGCAGTATGAATAACGATGTTGAGAGTGGAAGGAACTGGGTGTACAACAGTGCTTAGAATTCTTGTATTTTAAAGGACTTCTGAGAAATTCAGGTTTGCACCGTTTTTTTCAGTTAGCCTATTCTGAGCATGTTTGGTAGAAAGATATATCTGACCATATCTCTACAATAACAGGCATTACACGTAACATCTTTTCGGGGAAAGATTCTCTTAGCTAGAGGTCTTAAAAACAGCCATTACATCTCTATTGCTTGGTCTTCTTTTGTTGGGAATGGCATCCTTAGGTTTTCACCCATTGAAACCAATGTAGGCAGGTATAAAGCACTTTTGCTAAAAGAGTAAAAGCAAAACTTCAGCAGTCAGTCTAAAGATCTGGAGAGGTGAAGGAACTGTGCGTACAACAGTGCTTAAAATTCTTGTATTTCAAAGGACTTCTGAGCAATTCATGTTTTCACTTTACTTCAGATAGCCTATTCTGAGCATGTTTCATAGAGAAGGTATATCTACCATAATTGTGTAGAAACAGGCATTACATGTAAGTTCTTTTCTGTGAATGGTTCTCTTAGTTATCTTAACACAGCCATTACTTTTCAATTGCCTGATCTTTTCTTGGAAATGTCATCATTAGGTTTTCTCCCTTTGAAACCAATGTAGGTAGGTTTAAAGCACTTTGGCTAAAACAGAAAAAGCAAACTTTCAGCAGTCTAACTAAAGATGTGCATGGTTAAGGAACACTGTGTACAACAGTGCATAAAATTCTAGTATTTCAAAGGACTTCTGAGAAATTCAGGTTTTCACCTTTTTTCTGATAGCTTATTCTGAGGAAGTTTTGTAGAGAATATATATCTGACCATAACTCTATGGAAACAAGCATTACATGTAACTTCTATTCTGGGAAAGGTTCTCTTAGGTAGAGGTCTTACACACAGCCGTTATATTTCAATTGATTTGTCTTCTTTTGTTGAAAATGGCATCATTGGGTTTTCTCCCTTTGAAACCAATGTAGGTAGGTACAAGGCACTTTGTCTAAAACAGAAAAAGCAAAACTTCAGCACTCTGACTAAAGATGAGCAGGGTTAAAGGAACTCTGTGTACAACATTGCTTAAAATTCTAGTATTTCAATGGACTTCTGAGAAATTTAGGTTTTCACTTTTTTTTCAGATAGCCTGTTCTGAGCATGTTTGGTAGAAAAGGTATATCTGACCGTAACTCTGTAGAAACATGCATTACATGTAAGTTCTTTTTTGTGAATGGTTCTCTTAGCTAGATGTCTTAACACAGCCATTACTTCTCAATTGCTTGATGTTTTGTTGGAAATGTCATCATTAGGTTTCTCCCATTGAAACAAAGGTAAGAAGGTATAAACACCTTTTGTTAAACAGTAAAAGCAAAGCTTCAGCAATCTGACTACAGATGTGCAGGGTTTAAGGAACTGTGTGTACAACAGTGCTTAGAATTCTACTATTCCAAAGGAATTGGTTTCAGTGGAGGAAAACCTAATGATGTAATTTCAAGGAAAAGAAGCCAAAGCATTTGAAATGTAATGCCTGAGTTTAAGAAAAGTAGCTAAGAGAAAGCTGTGACAGAAAAGAACTTCTCAGTAATCCCTTTTTCTAGAGAGTAATACTCAGATATAACTTGTCTACCAAAGATGCTTATAACAGTTTATCTTAAAAAAGGTAAAAACCTGAATTTCTCAAAAGTCGTTTTAAATACTAGAATTCAAAGCAATGTTGACACTGCGTTGCTTTATTCCTGGACATCTTTAGTCAGACTGCTGAAGCTTTGCTTTTACTATTTTAACAAAAGGCTTTTATATCTGCCCTCTTTGGTTTCAAAGGGCGAAAACTTAATGATGACATTTCCATGAAAAGATGCTAAAGCATTTGAAATGTAATGCCTGTGTTTAAGAAAAGTAAGTAAGAGAAATCTGGATGGAAAACATTTTCCTCCTAATCCGTGTTCCTAGAGAGTTATGCTCAGATATACCTTTTCTACCAAACATGCTTGTAACAGTCTATCTGAAAAAAGGTAAAAACCTAAATTTCTCAGTAGTCTCAGTAGGGTAATGACTGTTCCTAATGAGTTATGCTCAGATGTACCTTTTCTACCAAACATGCTTGCAACAGTCTATCTTAAAAAAGGTAAAAACAGGAATGTCTCAGAAGTCTTTTGAAATACTTGAAATCAAAGCACGGTTTTACATAGAGTTGATTTAACCTTGCACATCTTAAGTCAGATTGCTGCAGCTTTGCCTTTAGTTTTTTAGCCAAAGGCCTTTATATCTGCCCTCTTTGCTTTCAATGGGGAAAACATA